>CM053775.1:4450800-4468065 GCA_028658325.1 Potorous gilbertii
TCTCAAATTTGTCTTCTGCATAGTTACTGAAATCATGTTCCTTTGACTATGCCACCCCTACTCAAAAATAGTCAATTGTTCCCAAATGATTGTAGGATAAAATAACAAATTCCGTAGTCTGGAATTCAAGACTCTGGTTCCAGCCCATATTCCCCGTCTTCTTTCCCATTTTTTATTTAAATTTTTTATGTCTTGTATTAATGTCTTTTTTTTAGTAACATCCATTTTTGGATATATCCCTTCCAATTCCCCTATCAGGCAATGCATCCCTTGTAACAAAGAATTAAAACAAAGGAAGAGGGGGGAAAAAAGCAATTTAGCAAAAACCAACCCACCCTTCCACCATGTCTGATACAATACGCCTTATTTCCCGCCCGTAGCTCTGTAACATAAGAACAGTCGGTGTGTTCTTTCGATTCTTTTTCAGGCCCAAGCTTCATCATTATAATTACATTGTATTCCCTTATTTTTCCTTTCGTTTACATGGTGACAGTCATTTTGTATTTTGTTTTCCCGTTTCTGCTTGCTTTACTCTACATCAGCTCCTATATCTTCCCACGTTTCTCTGGATTTTATTATATTTGTGATTTCTTCTGGTGCCATCTTATTCCATTCCACTGATATGATACATTTTTAAGCCATCTCTAATTGATGAGCCTCTGCTTTTGTTACTATGGAAAGCGCTGCTATGGATTTTTTTACGTACTTGGACCTTTCTGTCTTTGGCCTTCTTGGAATATTTTCCTAGAAGTGGGATCTCTTCCCGGACTGATTTCCTATTACTCTTCTCCACATGTTGCAGTTCTATGTTCCAATAAAACTGAATGACTAACATGAACCCCTGCTCCTGCATCCTTGCTTTACCATCTGTTTCTCTATATTCATAAACATTCTTCTCCATGTTTCTGCAAGCCCAGGAGGTACCCCCTCCCCAAATCACAGTGTAGCTTTCTCAGACGAGACTTCCTTAGGTTCAAGCTATTCCTCGGGTCTGCCTATACCCACTCAAAACCATAGCTCAATAGTTCTAGGCAATGGCCTTGCCTTTACTAGTCAGCCAGTGGACATGAATAATTTCTTTAAATAGCATAGTAATAATAGCAATTAAAAGTAACCTAGAGTACGTCTTCTCACGTGTACATGCACACGCCATCAATGGGAAGAATGGATACACGTTGGGAATGTGTGGGAAGAAACACATGGGGAGGGAATATTTTTGATCAGGGTATGTGTATGGAGGGGACAATCCAAGCCTTCAGTGCCACAGGGTCACTGATGTCTCTGGTGAGATTTTAATGCCTGCTTCGTACTGGTCCCATGCCGAGTGAAGGCTCCATTAGGGTCTCTCCTGAGTGCTGTCATGGGGGACTGCAGTTCACCATAGTTCTGCAATCACTTGCTAGCTGCTGTTGAATTTGTCTCTACTGGGCAGATAGCTGGAGAATTCTTTTCTCTTCCCAGTTTTTGTATGGGTCTGGCCTCATGCAATATTTTTTCTTTTTATCTGCTTTGCAGATGAATCAGAGAAAACACAAAAGCTAAGCCCAGGGTATGAGATCCTTGTGTTTCTCTTGGCTAGCCACATTCCTGGCCTTTCATATCCAAATCCAGCCTCAGACACTTACTAGCTGTGTGACCCTGGGCAAGTCATTGGACCTCTGTCTGCATCAGTTTCCTCATCAATAAAATGAGGGTGTTGGACTTGCTGGCCTCTACAATTTCTTCCAGATCTAGCTCCATAGAAATCAGATTTTCTTAAATTGCAGGTCATGACCCCGTATGGATCACAAACAAATTTGGCAATGGTAAAAGTTTCTGAACATGCAACAACCAAAAATTAATTCAAAATCAAATGCATAATGAGTCCCAGGTGTTTCTGGCAGTGCTTGCTTGCCTGTGTTGCATTGTGCAACTTCACTGCAGTCTTAGTTCTTAATACACAGCATGCACACTTTGTATGCACATACCCTTGGACAACACAACCCAATGAAAGCTGCTGAAACTCAAAAATGACATGGAAAGTGTGGAAAAAGTGGAATAAATTTAAGAATCCCTGATCTAAATGATAATGTGATGTGAATTGAGTAATTTAATAGGGTTTTAAGGATTCACACTGTTGTAAGTGGCCCAAGTATGGCAAACACCAAGAAAGGAACTCCAGTTAGGGTTTGAAAGAGGAGGGCGAGAGCTGCCCTTGAGCCCTTCCCCTGTGTGACACTGGACAAGTCACTTAACCTAGTGCTTTAGGAAACTCTAAAGACAGAGTTGGGGTCCATGAGTGTTGTGAGTAGATTACAGGCCATATACATGAAGGAAAATGAGCCAGTAGTTTCACTTCCTTTTGGTTTATTCTCCTGTGTATTTTATGAATTTAAAAACATGAAGTTGTGAGTGGGTCCATAGGCTCCCCTAGATTGCCAAGAAGTCCATAACACAAAAGGAGGAAGAACCAGGGTTCTAATACTCTAAGTCTCAGGGAAGGTGTCAACCTGTCTTGGTGGAGAGCTGACATTTATTTCAATAACAATTTTAAGATTTGTAGAACACTTTATGAAAAATGTCCTATTTGAAATAATATTATGAAGGAAGCACTACGAGGGCTTCCCAATTTTAACAAGATTTCCATTTTAAAAAACACAAAACTGAAGCTTAAGAGGTGAGGTCATGTGCACAGCTCTAAATCTCAGAGGCAGATTTGAACATAGGTCTCTGTCTCCAAGCTCAATTCTCCAGCCATACATACACATACACACACATACATACACACATATGTATACACATCAAATGACAGAGGGCACATTTCCTGTTTAACTGTCTGTCTCATGTTCACACCTGTGTGAATTCTGATAGAATTGTGCACTCTGTATAAACAGAATTGCCAGAGATTGGTGAAGAACCTGGAAATACTCCAGTTCAATTTCAGTTGAAAAGGAGGTAGAAAACTAGCCAATAATTCCATTTCTATGATGATCTACATCTTTAAGCCTGCAGGACCTTGAAAAATGAAGCTGCCATTTTTGTAAAATGTTTTAACTTGTGCTGGAATTTCAAATGACTGTTTAATCTGTTTGGGGCACATTCAGTATGCTAAGTATATCTTTGAAAAGTTGCAAGTTGACCAGAATGAAAATGGAGTAGAGGGTAGACAGGGACCACACAAACTTCTGTTGGGGGAGCTCTGAAGTTCCCGGGTCACCTCAGCTCAGCGGGTGAGGCAGGGCTCAGAGTACACTGTGTGCACAGCATCACATCAGAGAGTGCTGCCAAGAGCGAGGAAGCGCAAATAGAGGCCAGTCCACAGTAGGTAGGAAATGCCTGGCAGCATTTGTCCAGGGCAGTTTCAGAAATTTCCTCTGGGGTTGCTCAGCTAGGAGAGTCACTTTTTCTCTTTCTCACTTGACTGGGTGTTCGGCTTTCCACATGAAGGGTTCCTACCCCTCAGGGCTCTGTTTGCACATGAACCCCCTGTGCCCTTTTGTTTAAGGTCTCACTGGTTGGTAGGAGCAATTTAGTGTGAGTAAATAAGGATTGTGAAAGTGTAGACAGACAAGTCATGGAAAAGTTCAAGTTTGTCATGGATAATCCTGCCTATGTAAAAGGGACTTGACTGCAAAGTACAAAGCACCTTCGATGCCCATAGGACTCACAGAGCTCCCACCGGTGTAGCTCCATGTTACATCAGGCCAAATGATGCCAATTCAAAGCACCATGCTCAGATAATCAAACATCTGGAAGGTTGAGGGCAAGAGCTAGTTTGTGCATTTTCTTTGTATCGTCAGCATTTCCTACAATGCTTGGCACATAGTGAGAGCTTAATAAATGCTTGTGGATTGGTTGTGACCGATGTCTTCAGTGTGGATACATCTCAATACATGTAGAGCATAACCCATCCATGTCTGCCCATTCTATGAGACTCTAATTCACAGGGGGCACACCCGACACGCAGGGGCCCTTCCCTCCTTTCTACTGATATCATTTGTATACTAACTCTATTCATTGCTTTCCACTGTTTCCTTTTGGTTTATCATCCTGTGTATTTTATGAATTTCAAAACATGAAGCTGTGAGTGGGTCCATAGGCTCCCCTAGATTGCCAAGAAGTCCATGACACAAAAGAAGGAAGAACCAGGGTTCTAATACTCTAAGTCACAGGGAAGGTGTCAACCTGTCTTGGCAGACTAGCTCATTTTTGACTCTTCTGCTTCTTTGATGACATTTTTTCCTCTGCTTCCTATTCATAATTCCTTGCTTCTAATGCATGGCTTACCACTATGTTCTTTTCCTTTACCCTCGGGGAGATGCTAATTTTTAGTTCTTCAGATACTCTAGTACTCCCTCCCTTTCAGCTATTCAGCAACACTGGTAGAATATGGGTATTGAAAAGATGGTCTTTGTTTCAGGGAGAAGTCTGAAGCAAAACAAATGATGCCTAGTTCAAGCAGAATAGTGAGGCAAAATACAAGGAAAAAATGTCACCTATCAACAGGGGCACCATCTTCGACGGATTCTCATGCTGCTAGTGGGAGAGGGGAATTCTCCCTGGACAACCTACATTCTCGGTGACATGGTCCCACCTAGAACACCACTCCTGGGTCCATCAGCTCAGACTGCCAGCAACCCACTGCATCTTATTGCCACCCCACCTGGCCCCTGCCCAAAAGCTGCTGCTTCTCTGTTGCTCTCGGCAAACCTGCTTTTATCTGCTTCTGGGTTACTTCTGTTCTGAGCTGCTCCAGGCCATCTGCTGCCACTAGCTGGTGTAAGAGCGATGGGCTTGGGTCTGGAAGGTCTGAGTTTAAAACCCACCTCCGACACTTACCAAGTGTGTGACCCTGGGCAAGTCCATTAATCTCTCCCAGACTCAGTTTCCTTATCTGTAAAATCAGATAATAAAAGTGCTTACCTTTCAGGGTTGTGGTGAGGATCATATGAGATAATGTATGCGGAGCATTACCTTCTAAATACTTCCTCCTAAAAGGGAGTGCGATCTTTGCGAGGTCACCCTACCTAAGACGGAACTTCAGGTGATCAGCATATTTACGGCTTATTTGCTAGGCAGGCTCCAGTCAGGCCAAGCTAACATCCAAGGGAGTCCCTTCCTCAAGTCTTTCTTTTCCACTCCAGTCCACCGTAGTGGGAATGCTCCCAAGCTGGCTGCATATGGGTTGGGGACGAGCAAAGTCCCTTCCCCTCCTCTAATACACCTGGAAGTTAACACTGGGGCCATGCCAGTCAGGCCGACAAGTTGGAGGCAAAGGGCTAGAGCTATGGATTCCTGTCCCCTTTGCTTAAGGTCTCTCTCCTCCTTGCAACTCTGTTTGAACTATTGGATGAGAGTAGATGATTAATGATTCAGTGACAACTTGTATGGCACTTACAACCATGATACTCCAAAAGTGCTGTCAGGTGGTAAGACTGCCCTTCAGCTGTCCTTCACCTCACTCACCCAGTCTTGGCATAGCCAGACCTTAGGGTCACCCATCACTCTCCACCACTCCACCTTTATGTTCTCTTTTCTGTGGATGATGTCTCCTCTCTCCCTGGTGAATCTCTTCTCCCTCCTCCTTCTCTGCTTTTCCTCCTTACCCTAGTCACTTCTTTACCCTTTCAGTAGTCTCTTTTCCCATCATTTCCTTTCTTACCTGACTGCTTCCACCACCCAGCACAAGTCCCTTGCCAGAAAAAGCAATGCCATGTTTGCTGCCTTTTCTGCCTCTAATTCCTGCCACCATGCCTCCCTGGCTAGCACTGAACGCAGGGTGAATCCTCTTCTCTAGTCTCGTTCCCAGGCTTGTAAGTCACCAAATTAGACTGACTGGTCCACTCCCAGTTCATAGGATCTGGTCATAACTGGGATTTCCTTTTAGTCCTTTTAGAGGAGCAGCTAAGTATTGCAGTGGATAGAGTGCTGGGCCTGGAGTCAGGAAGACCTGGATTCGAATCAGGCCTCAGACACTTCCTAGATGTATGACCCTGGCCAAGTCACCACTCTATTTGTCTTAGTTTCTTCAACTATAAAATGAGCTGAAGAAGAAAATGGCAATCCACCAGTATCTTTGCCAAGAAAATCCCAAATAGGGTCATGAAGAGTCAGACACGACGCAATAGCCGCCACCAGCAACAAATTTGAACCTTCTTTTGTCAACCTGCACTCAAGTTTCCGTTCATGACTCTTGTAATCCTCTTCTACACTCCCTAACCAATGGTAATAATGGCTATTGCGTGATAGGGCTATCTTGTACATAACACTTCAAGGCTCATAGAACACTTTCTAATTTTCTCCTCACAAAAACTCTGATTATTCCATTTTCCAGATGAGAATCTCGAGGCAGACAGAGGATATGTGATTTGCCTCCTGCCTCTAGGTCCAGTGTTCCACACACTGTCCCCCTAGTGGCCTTTAGTCCCCAATCTCCCCTTTGGTAGTTTTCCATTTCATACAGAAGAAAATTTCAAATCTTCCCTTGGGCAGTTCCCTTTTCCTGTATTCCCTGCCCTGTCTACCCCGGCTCAGCCCCTCAAAGCTTTGCCTTGTCTTTCCAGAAGTAGCTCTCAGCAGGGACCCCATGTGGTTTGTCTCTCTTTCCCTCTTTGCCTTGAACATGGGACCCTGAGGTCCCAGGAGGAGCTCAGTATGTTGATTGGATTGCAGAAAACTGAAGCTTGGAGACCATGCTGAAAGAAGTCAGCCAAGGAAGGAATCGGCTGAGAGTGGAAACTTCCATGGGATTTGCCTCATTCTTTCATTTTACCCACTGCGGCAGGCCATCCCTTGAGATGCAAGCAGTCTCTTGTTGCGATGAACAGTAAGTACATGCCCTTTGCCCATGGCTTGCCACTTTCCTTTCAGGATTGGACTACAGATCCCATGCCACCTGATCCTTGGATCATGAAACTAGCAAAAGGCTGACTTCCATTTGGCTTGTTGACGATTTTGTAGAAATTATAAGAAGATAGGGCAGGACTTTCCCTGGGAATGAAGCTTCTGCCAAAAAAGAAAAAAACAAAACATCTTCAAAACCACCACAAACTGGAGCCTTCTTTCATCTATTAGAGGACAATCCTGGTTGTCATGGAAGAGAATGGGAATCCTTGGACCCAGTCAGGGCTGCAAAACTGGGCCTCTCGTGTTAAAAGGGAGCTTCTTTCTATAGGCGGATCAAATTCTTTATCCTCATCAGTGAACTAAACTCTTCTTCCATGAATACTAATTATGACATTATGAATATTAATTGTGACATTGGGTGACCACCACAATTAGCCCCTTGAGAGATCCAGTGTGATGCATAGACATTAGAGTAAACTTTCAGCAGCATTCTTGCTCAAGAACCTCTAACATAGGAATGGCAGGAAAGATGGTGATGGAACTTCTTGCAGCAGCATCAGAAAAAAGGCAGGGTGGAGTAGTGGCCAGAGGGCCTGCCTTGGAGTCAGATAGATCAGAGTTCAAATCTTCCCCTAACATGTACCAGTTGTGGGATGCTGGTCAAGTTACCTCACCTTTCACCGTCCCAGTCAGCTCTGTATAACCCAAAAACACAGCTAAATTAGGCCAAAGGAAATAAAAGGAGCGGGAATGAGGAATAAGAAGAAAGCCAAGAATGCTGAGATTTGTTTAAGCTGATACAGAATGAGATACATAGAATCAAAAGGAATATACAGAAAGGCTTCAATTAGAGCACACACGCACGCACACCTCACATAAAGACTTGGGTAGTTCTTGGTTACAGGTGACAGATGTTGGTACGTGGTAACTTTCTGTCTGTAGACTAGTGGCATGGGATACTATGTAAGCTGCCTTATAGTCATGTATCAGTTAGTTTTTGCCAGTTTTCTTTTTTGTTACAAGGGAAGATACTCTCTCTCTCTCTCTCTCTCTCTCTCCCTCCCTCCCTCCGTCCCTCCCTCCCTCCCTCTTTCTCTCTGCCCCCTTCCCTCTCTCTCTGCCCCCCTCCCTCTCTCTCTCTTTCTCTCCCTGTCTCTCTCTCTCTTTCTCTCTTCTTCCCTCCCTCCCTCTGTCTCTCTCTCTCTGAATCAATGAGAAATGGTTAGAATTCATTTAAAATGCATTAATAAAACAAGAAGAGGAGAACCTGCCACATCCTGATTTCTCTGCCCCATCCAGGCCTTCCTGATGGTCTCAGAATCCTTTCTGTACTGACTTTCTCCTTCTATTTCTATACAGCCTCTCTACTGGAACTAAACAAAGCTACTTCCTGTTCTCCTTTTGCCCCTGCCCCCAGGCCTCGTGGGAGCCATAGCTCTTCCTTTTCCCTGCGCTGCCATTTCTTTAGTATTCCAGTTAGGGCTGCTGCTTTAGCAAGATCCCAAATCTCCACAGTTAGAAAAGAGAAGTCTACTCTGCTGCAGGAGTCTGAAGCTGCTTCTGGAATTAGGCTAGCCTGGGATTTGGAAGAGCTGTAAACCAGGTTGCCAGCTCAAAATGGTAGAAGACATATTGACTATTGAATCCCAGGGGTTGGGCCAAGAAACAGAATACATCCCTAACCATGACTAAGAATTCCAAAGAGAAGTTAAAGCTATTATCTATCCCAGACACTTAAAGAAAGTCTTACAAATGCCTTTGGATCAGACATCAGTAATTTCTCCTCTCCATATCACCCCCCCCCCACAATGGAGCTTCCCCTTGGAATAAATAAAAGCAGTTAATAAAAATGGCCCAAACGTTGTCTGTGTCTGATGGTATACGTGCCATTCTGCCACCTGCCTCTCTGCTCCTTAGGGCCATGCATGCCTGGTCATTCAGGTTACTAGGAGTTCAACTTACTTTTCATATTCTCTTCCTTTATGTTAGTGGAGTCTGTCCTTAGGGACAGAACCCTGGGTTAGGATATGGAGCCAAGGGACCAGGGTTTGAGTCTTGTCTTTGCCACTGACTACCTATATGAGCCTGGATAAGATGTCCAAGCAAATGTGGCCTCCCCGAGTTTCAGTTTCCTCATGTCTAAAGTGAAGCACTTGAGTTAGATGAGCCCAGAGGTCCCTTTCCACTCAGACTCCTATTTCTTCATCCTACATCAGCTTATAGAAGCCTTTTCACTTTTCCCTGAACATATGAGTCATTCTTTTAAAAACTAAAAAGTTAGAGAAAATTTGCAGGAATATGGGAAGAATGTATAGATGACTCCTCAAGAATCTAAATGATATGCTGCCAGGAGCCTGGGTTAACTAGATTAGAGAGCTGAGAGACTGACAAGGAATTTAGTCCCTAAAAACCGAGCCAGAATCAAAAGACAGATCACATTGGTTCATCTGACTTCAGGAAAACATTTCCTGCTAATGATTGGGTGAGCATTTCTTATTCAAAGGCTTGTATTCTTTATCAAAAGCCTATATTATCACCAGATTACACTTGTCAAGGCAAATGTATAAATGGCTATATGGAATCTGCATGCATTGTGAGCTGCTGAGAGGCTCTTAGGGCTGAGGAACATGTGACTGGACCCCCTGGAGAGCTGTTCAAGCATCTCAGGGGCCTGCTCTCTGAGAGCAAGTATTCAGAAATGGGCGGTGTCTCCATACATGACTCCACCCACCCCGCATGACCAACAGTCCCCCAGCATGCTCCCCATCGCACATTAGGTGACATACTGTCTGTGCATGAAAAGACCAGGGCCGATTCTGAAGCCTTCTCTCTGGGAGGTTGCTTCTTGGCCTAGTTAGGCTAAGTTCAAGTACAATTGACAGTGGGAGATGCAGGGCTCATCCTGGGACTGGTTGTGCATACTTCTCCATCCCTCCCACCACACAGTGAACTCTGAACACACATAAAAAAAGAGTAAGGCTTGTTGCCAGATGCCTTGGACATGTGAGACCAGGCCCTCACTTGCTTAGTGATGGAGTGACTGCATCACCTTGGAAGGGAACAGAGAAGGGAGGCAGGAAATCAGCGTGGTTGGTTGCTGTGATGTGGGGTTTTTAGGTTTTTTACTTTCCCTTAAAGGGGGCAACATGGAGGGGTGTAATCCTCCTGAAGCTCCTGAACACAGCTGACATTTCTGTGTCTCTTTCTAGGAAATGCCTCTGAGAGATAGGTGATAGGAACCCAGTTTAAAGGGGAGGAACCTGAAGATGAAAGAAATATCCCACTGAGGCTTCCTGATTCCCAGTTCTGGAAGGTCAGCACTATAGCTACTGCTATCTGCATTTTAAGGATGAGGAACTTGAAAATATAAGAGTTACAGTGACTTTCTCAAGGTCATACACTTAGTAAATGGCAGACCCACGAATGGGGAAATGATCATTGCCTGGCAGGCCCAATGGCTTTTGGAGAAACCTGTTCATACAGACAAAGTTTTTAGTTGCTAGAAGGAACATTTCTGGATCCTCAAAGCTGTATTGAGGAGGGATCTCACAGAGACAATGCCAGTGAATAGCCCAGGTCATCATGGGAAGTGCCACTTGGACACAGGAGCAGTAAGCCCAGGTAGTGAAGTCCTGGGATACTGCATAGCCATGGACCACTGCAGGAAGTAGGAGGGAGGTGATTTGCCACTGCTCTGGCACCTTGGAAGAGGGTTCAGGAAGGGAAAGATTGTCCTTAGCTGGAGGCTATGTCATCACCCATGTGAGTTATCACAGAAGGGTCTCCCCCTCAATTAAACACCTCTGCAGTTAAGGCTTGACAAATGGTACTGACAGAGGGACATTCACACTGATGAGCTGGCAGATCCATCATCCTGGAGAGAAGAAAAGAAAAGTGATCTACCCTTGCAGTTATTTGGTCCATAATTCCTAGGAATCCCATATAAAAACTTGAGCCAAGGTGGCAAGAGACTGGAAACTACCGTCTGGGACTCAGCTATTCAGTGATAGCAGTGCTTAGGAAAGGTGACGATGAGCTTGGGTACTCTGAGTGGGGGAAAGATTTGATGAGAGACCCTGAGGTGGCTCCTCACTTTGAACATATCCTTGTGGTTTTGAACTAATTGTGGAATTTTAAGAGCTTTTTGAAAGCTGGAAAGGAGAGTTTGGAGAGAGGCAGTCGATTCTAGTTGTAGGAAATCTCTAATGTGAGCTGGTAGGGAGGCAGTAGGCACCAGATATCCAGAGCATCAGAGGGCATGGACAAGGTAATCTTGTGTGGGGTGGAGGGATCAGAAATACTGAGGAAGTTCACAGAAAAGTTTTGGGGATTATTTGGAGGAGCTTGGCAAGGTTGATAGACACTTAATAGATCCTGCTGTCTTGAATGGAATTGACAAGGAAAGCAAGGGACAACCTTGAGATTTTTTCATAGGAAGAATCATCACAACTTGATGACAGGATGAGGGAGATCAGAGAGCAGCAAGTATTCAAGCTTAGGCCACTGGAGAAGGGAGATACCATGGACAGAGCCGGGAAGGTTGGGAGGGAGAAACTGGACTCAAGCCCAATGGGAGACAAAGCCCACAAGTCATTTTGGGCATGTGGAGTTTTAAAAGTTGTTTTTAACTTCCACTGGTAATCAACTATATCAGCAAGAACCTAAGAAAGAAAGAAAAAATGAAGACAGATAAGAAAACTAACGAGAAAAGAGATTTGAAATGACTGATTGCTCTGTGTGTTCACCATGGGATTGCTGTGGCTGTCATTGGTCTTTTCATTACCCAATCCTCTGTTTCCCCATCTGTTTGTCCTGTTTCCCTTTCTCTTTCTCATTTTCTTTGTCTTTCAATTGAATACAATGAACTCAACAAACATTTATGAAGTAGTACTTCTTATGGGAAAAACACTATGCAAGGTCCTGTAGTACTGGGACAAAATAGCCACCACCAAAGAAATTGCAATCTACTGGAGGGATATAAGATATAGGCAAATAATTAAACATATAATTGAAGGAGGAGGAGGAGCAGGAGTGGGAGATAGAGAACACATAACTTGAGAATTTAGGAAAGGCTTCACATCAAAGGTGGCATGTACGAGCTTTTGAGAGGCAAAGGTGAGGGAGGGAAGGCATGGAAGACAACTTTTACAAAGTCATGGTGATGGAAAATGGAATGCTGTGTTTCAGGAATAACAAATAGACCAGGTTGGCTAGAACATGGAGTGAGTGAAAGAGAGTAATATGCAGTAATCTAGAAATGGGTGCTGGAGCCAGACTGGGAAGAGTCTTAAGGGCCAAGCTGAGAAGTTGATGCTTTTGTAGTTTTAATTTTTTCAGACCCACTCAAACTCCATTCTGGCCATTAGAATTCCCTTCTCCCACCCCTGCCACTTAGCCTGTCATAGTTCAGTCTCCTTGGGTATAGTAACTGACTTGCTTGTATTTGGAGCCTCAGCACTTAGCACAAGTGCCTAGTAAGCGCTCACGCCTCTCTCTCTCTCTCTCTCTCTCTCTCTCTCTCTCTCTCTCTCTCTATCTCTCCCTCTCTCTCTCTCTCTCTCTCTCTCTCTCCTTCCCTCCCTCCTTTTCTCTCTCTTTGTTGCTTTCTGTCTGTCTTTCTCCCTCCCTCCCCCCCAGAAGTAATTGAGAGCTATTGAAGATTATTAAGCAGGGGAATCACATAGTCGCAGTGTACTTTTAAGTGAATGAAAGATCACTTGGAGAAATAAAAGCCTGGAAGGGGGAAGTCTAATTCGTAGGCTGTTATAACGAATCAGCATTTATTACGCAGCTATAGTGCTCTTGGTACTCCGTTAAGAAACAAATGCAAAAGAGAGAGAGTCTGTCCTCAGGAATCTTATACTTGTTCTAATGATGGGTACAACACTTATGGTGAACTGTGCCCAGGAAAAAAAAATGGGGACTTACAGGGATGGTGAATGGAACTCTAAGTAGACTGTTGTACCCTTTCCATAAACAGTGGTAATAGTGATTTGGTTATTATTTCCAAAGCGAGAAGCAGAAAGGTAGAATGCTTAGTGGGATGGGAGGAGATGTGTGTAGCTCCAGAGTAGACAGTGAGATGCCTAAGGTGAATGACTGAATGTGATATACAGAATGGTCCAGGGATGGCTGGATGTAGTGGGCTGAGTTCGCACTCACTAGCATCACCAATCTGGACAGTTCAGTGGGGTTCCAAAGCTGAGTGCGTTAACACCACCAGGAAGAGGGTGTGTATTTGGTCTGATCTAGAGGGCTCCAATTCCTAAGAGGAGAAGGGGAAGGGGAAAAACCCGAATAAATCTGAAAAATACCAACAGATGTTTGGGAGGATGGAAGAGAGGAGTTTGGAGGACACAGCCAGAGGAGATAGTGAGCTCTGTTTGGACGTGTTGAGTCTGAGATGTCTGTGGGATGGCCAGTTTGAAATGTCTAAAGGACAGTTGATGATATAGGACTGAGGTTTGTGAGGACTAGACCTGGGAGTCATCAGGTTAATAGTGATTAGAAGTGAACCTGTGGGACAGAAAGAGAACAAAGAGGTGAGAGTCCAGTGCAGAAGCTGGGCAGGGTTGGGGAGGCACCCATGCTTAGGGAGCAGGACAGGGAGGAAGGTCCAGCAAAGAAGACGAGAAGCAGCGGCCATACAGGTGGGAGAACCAGGAAAAAGGCAGTGACTGGATCCAGGAGAAGGGGGAGGCAACACTATCAAATTGAACAGAGAGGGCAATGCTGAAAATGGAGAAAGGCTGCTGGATTTAGGAATTAAGAGGTGCTTGATAACTTCTGATAGGAAAGATTCTTTTAAAAAGGTGGATATTTTTGCTTTTATATTACCTTCATTTCTAAATATATCTTTCCCTTCTCTTCTCATTAAGCCATCCCTTATGACAAAGAATAAAAGGTAGATAAAAAGGAGGGAGAAAGTGAGACAGAGACACAGAAACAGAGACAGAGAGAAAGCAGTAGCGCAAAACTAACCAATGCATCCACCCGCTCTGCCAGTTTATGCAGTGTTCTGCACCCCTAGCCCCTCAACCAGAGAGCAATTTTAGTTGAGTGGTGAGGTCTGAAGCCAGATCAAAAAGTATTGAGAAAGGAATAGAAGGAGAGAAAATGGAGGTGTAGCAATATACAATCCTTTTAAAGGGAGTTTGACTATGAAAGGGAGAAATGGGCCAAGTATAAGTATTTTTGAGGATAGTGGAGACCTGGATGTTTCGAGGTAGCAAAGAAAGAGCCAGTAGATAGAGAGAACAGGGGTGGGCTTTGAGGTCACATGTGGCCTTCTAGGTCCTTATGTGCAGCCTTTTGACTGAGGCCAAGTTTTACAGAACAACTCCTTTTATTAAGGGGATTTTTCTGTGAAGTTTGCATTCAGCAAAGGGCTGCAATTGAGGACCTAGGGGGCCACATGTGGCCTTGAGGTAGCAGATTCCCCACCTCTGACATAGAAGACTAGAGAAAGGGGAGGAGATAATTGAAGGGGCACGTGAGAGTGGATGGAATCAAGGGCACATGTGGAGGGGTTGGCTTTGGCAAGGAAATGGGTCGTATCTCTTCATCAGACGTTGGAGCAAAGGAGGAGAGAGCGGGAGGGGCGTCACTGAGAGGTTTTGAGAAGAAGAGGGATGGTGGATGGTCTCTATTTTAAGAGATGGCCTTATTTTAAGTAGGAGGTAGAGTCTTTTGCTGAGGGGAAGGAGGAAAGGGGATATAGGAGGCTTGAAATCTTCTATTACATTCACATGTGAAAATTTGTTTGGCTATTGCCCAATTATTGGGCATCTAGTTTATTTTCGGTTATCTACTAATACAAACAGTGCTACTGCTAGTATTTGGGCACATAATTATTTTGCTTTTCTCAATAAATATAATTTCAGTAACGGTGGGAGGGGGTGAGAAAGGGAGTGAGACAGCTTGGAACTCAATATGTGACTCTCCCATAAACAAACAAACAAACAAACAAGGACACAAAAAAAATAAATTAAATAATTTCAATAACAGGACACTAGGTCAAAATCCATCTCCATTTTTGTCACTCTTATTCCATGATTCCACACTGCTTTCCAGAAGGCTCGAACCAATTCAAAGTCTCACCACTAAGTACTGTATTAGCTAGTGTGCCTGTCTTTTTACCAGAGATATCCTAGCACTACATTTTATTCTCTTTTTATTATACCAGACTATTGGATGGCAATCTCAGTTTGATAGAATGTCAGTTTTTTAAAGTTGTGTGTATTTGATTATGAGCAATTTTGAACATTGTTTCATCTGGTTGTCAATAATTTGTATTTCTTTTGAGAACTACTTGCTCATATCCTTTGATCATATGGAGAGTAGTTCTTACCTTTAGAAATTTGCGACAGGTTCTTACACATTTTGGATATCACACTTTTATCAGAAATTTTTAGTGAAAACATTTTTCACAATGTGTTTCCTTTTTATTCCAGATGAATTATTTTTGATTGTATAAAAGTATATGATTTTCCTATAATTAAATCAATCTATGTGTGCTTGTTGAACCAAAGGTGACAAGAGGACACTAGAGTGACAAAGTCCAGCAGGCAGCTGGATTGAAGTGTGTGGCTAAAGGATTGGAAGGGGAATGTAGATCCAAGAGTTGTTAACACAGCAATTATGAGAATAGATATTTCCCATACTAGAGGCTCAATAAGTGGGGCAGACCTAGAGGGATTCCTTTTGCTCATCTAGATGCTCCTTCCTAGGTGGTACAAGGGTACATTTGCAATTCTCTATTTTGCCACATGTTTGAGAGCAAATAAACTCTTTCCATTAGTCTAAGGAGGGGCAGTGGTACCTGATTCTGAGCTCACATTAGATGAAAAGATGTTTTCCACTGATTTGAAATACCTTATGACTCAGTCAACCAACCAGGGTTTGAGTGCCTTCTACATGTCCAATCCTGTGCTGGACATTGTGGTGAATACAGAAATCTTGCAGTCAAGTTGACAAGTCAGATTATATCTATTCAAAATAGGATAATTATGGTTTTAAGCATGTGGAATGCAACGGGAGTTCAGTGACACGGAGCCAAGTGTGGGCTGGTGGATGGGGAGAGGGAAGGGAATAAGTATTTATTAAGTGCCTACTATGTGCCAGGCACTGTGCAAAGTGCTGTAGAGATATCTTATTTGATCCTCACAAAAACTCTGGGATGTAGGCATTTTACAGTTAAGGAAACTGAGGCAGATAGAATTTAAATGACTTGCCCAAAGTTACATAGCTGGTAAGTGTTTGAGGCCAGATTTGAATTCAGGTCTTCCTGACTCTAGGCCTACAGCTTTATCCCACTTTATCTGGAGTCAAGGAAGCCTGCAACTGGCCAGTAATCACTATGAAGTCATTTGGGTCGAGAACATGATGCTCCTTGGCCTCACTTCATGATATTCTGGTGGATCTGTGAGTATGCTGACTCAGTGTCCGCCAATACTGCCCCTTCTGAGCTGTCTTTGAGCTTGGCATCCGTCCTGTAAGCACTTAGGTACTTCCATGTTGTTTCTCCCCATTAGAGTGAGAGATCCTTGAGGCAAGAGACTGTTTGACTTGTTTGTTTTTGCCTTATCTGTCCATTGTCCAGAACCCACTGAAGTGCTAAGTTTTAGTTGAACTTGTAGGGTAGATGAGCTTTAAGGCTGGGGGTGGGGAACAACTCAGGCAAAGTGTGGTCTCTTTCCTAAAAAAGGCCAGTTGTTGGGTAGGATGCTTTGGCTTAATGTCAACTTCCTCTTGGACACCTTTAAAACATTTTCATTAAAAAGCTTTCTTTGGGCTCAACTCACATCCTCACCATACATCATTGTTCACCCAACACACAGGGGTGCGCACTCACACACTTGCACACGCTGAGGATTACCTTATTGGTGTGTGTCTCTTTAAGGGTCTTAAAAGCCATGATGATGGAATTCTAAATGATTGGGCCAATGTTTCCCAGAGAGAAATTCTTAGGAAATTGTTCTGAATACTGTGGAAGCAGCATTCGATAGCTTTGCATTGAGGCACATGAGAGGATCCATGTTGACTGAGCCATCTGGGAGCTCATCAGTGATGATGTTTAGTAAACTGCAGCCTGCATCTTTTTGCCCTCAGCCCAAAAGATGCTGGGTAAGAAGTTCCCTCTGAGAGAAAGCCTTATATGTGATTTGAGACTGACCTCCAATTTAGGGTTATCTTTAGAATCCTGGAAGATCCAAAAGGGCCACATTGGACGTGCACATGATATACCTCAAGGAATGCGGCCCTGCTTGGGAGGGACACATGGAGATGCAATGAAGTCAAGGCTCTATGGTCCCTGCAGAGCCCTCAGAGGCACCAGCAAGGACCAGGGCAGGGCAGACCACTCTGGATGTTGGACTGATCCTCTTGGGAAAATGAGTCAGACTTCCTGGGGAAAGGGCCCAGGAACTTTTGTAAGTTTCC
>CM053775.1:4473966-4503785 GCA_028658325.1 Potorous gilbertii
TGCTCCACTTTTAAGAGGACAAATTGAATGACAAAGCAAGCTCATGTAAGGACTTGGTAAAAACAAAACTAACTTCTTATGGTTGACTTGGGCTTCCATCTATATTGATGTCTGGACTGATGGCCTTTATTTCCTTCCAGATCCTCAACTCACATGGGAAAGATTCAACACTGGTCATTGGATGCACTGGACTGTAACTTTGTGAGGCAAAGCAATGTCCCCAAACATTTTAGCAAAATGTTCAGTGATGGAGGGAGTGCAAGAGGTTTCAAGTTGCCCAAAAATGACATTCCCAAGGATAGGCCATTCTGCAAGTATCCTGGTCCCCTGAGGATTTTGAACTATAAGAGTTTGCTTCTTAAACATTCGAGTATAGAAAGTGATGAGCTGTAACACATAGAGCAAGTAAGACTGGTGAATCAGGCATATTACAGAGTAACAGCAAAGATCCCAGGAGGCCTTTGTTTGCAAAGTTTGTGAAAGATCATTGTTACCTATCATCAAAGTAGTCCGTGGAACAACTTCATTAATCTCAGTTAATACATGCAATTCCCCAATGGGACCAGCCATAGTGTTACTGCCTAGCCATCCAGATCAAAGGATGTCCAATTACCAGTCTCCCTGGCACCTACAAGTGTGCTTTGGACAACCCCATTCAAAGTATCTGGATACACTTTGGAGTTGCAAATGTTGAATGTCGAATGTTGTTTTCCGTTGAACATTAACTGAGGCTGTGCTTCCCAAAGGGCTAAACCTTTAGTTCTCAGACTCATACTGATTTTCTCCAGTGTTGCTCATGGTGCCCTATATCCACCCTCATTTGGCTTAGTGGGAAGTAGTAGCTATAGAGAGACAATACAAATAGGCAGATTATAGTTAGCTAGAAGAAAAAATGCTTCCTTCCTGATGACTGGAATTGTCCAAAAGTGGATGGATGGGCCTCGTTGCAGGGGAGGTAGTCAGTTCCCCTTCATGGATGGGCTTTATCTCAAAGCTTGAGTAGTCATCTGTGACTTTACAGAGGTGATTCTTGGTCAGTTATGTATGGGGCAAAGTGGTTGCTAATGTTGCTTCTAGCTTTCAAATTTGCTATTCTGTGCTTCTGCCATCATTCCTCCTGAATACTAGATTTAAATGCAATAACGATGGTTTGGGGAATCAATGATGACGTCTTATTCACTATAAAGCTGGGGCCTCTTGTTAAAAAGTTTACTCAGATGCAACTTTAAATATCCTTTAACTTGATTCTGAAGTTGTGATATTTTTAAGTGACAGAGATTCTAGCACTTATTGCTCAACCTATCTCAGTATTCGCTAAATAAATGTATTCCCTCTCAGGGCACCTGGAGATCAGATTTCCAATGTGCCAAGTGTTCTAATGAAAAGGGAACATGAGAAATGAGTCTTGGAGACCAAGAGCTTGTTTTTAAGTGCGATACAGCAGCCTGAAATTGATTGCCTCTTGGTTTTCATTTTGACGGATGTTGCTTGGGATTTTATTTTCCCGAGGGAAAGCTAGTGTCGGAAGAAGTTAAGTTTTATGAGCAACTTAGTTTGGTACTAGTTTTGGAACTTCCAAAGATATCCTATTTTGATGTGGGGGTTGCTTCTGGATTCTGGGGCATAAGAGATAGTCAGAAAGAGAAAATATCAAATTGAATATTCCCCTTGGAGAGCCCAGTATCTTAATGGCTGATAAAGTTGTGACCCTATTCTCCAGGGGAGAGGCTTAGTAATCATAGCATTTCCAGGACTAGTGGACAGAATATTGGATGATCTGGAAGTCAGATAGCTACCTGGATGCCAGCTGAAGTGGAGAGGAGGAGGTGAATGGGCAGAGAGTGGTGCCCCCAGCAGAAAGCAGTATGATGATAGTGGACAGCAATGTGACCACATGTGTTCTACAAGGTGAGGCAGAGCCAGAGGGTGAAGATCCTCAAATGTCAGCTAATAGGATGACATTGAAGTTCTTCAGTAGGTGAATACTAGGTTAGATCTGTGGTTTAGAAATATTGCTTTAGTGGCTGTGTGAAGGAAGGATAAGAGAAGGGAGAGACTTGAGGCAAGAAGGCCCATTAGAAGGCTACTGCAATTGTGAGGGGATGAGGTAATGAAATAGCGTGTTTCACATGTGAATCTAAAGAAAGGGATGCATGGAAGAGATTCCATGGAGAGAGAATTGACAACACTTGGCCAGTGACTAGATATGGGATGGAAGGGAGATGGAAGGGTTGAGGATGACTTTAAAGTTAAGAATCTGAGGAACTAGAAAATTGGTGATGCCTTGGATGGACAGAGAAAGGCTAGAAGAGGTTTGAAAGGAAGATTACGAGCTCCAGTTTGGACAGAGCTCTGCAAGCCATCTGGGTGCACAGAGAGGTCCAGCTGTCAGTGGGTGATGCAGTTATCTGAATCGGTGGAGGGATCTCCCATTCTGGGAATTCTTAGATCCCCCCTCAATCATAGGTCTTTATTGTTATTAATAACAATTTTTATTATTTCCCTGCTATCCCCTCCCACCTTATCCTCTGCCTCCCCGCCACTGCCAGGGAGCTATTCTGAGAAAACCTGGAGATTTACAAGACCCTGTAGGTTCAGAAGTGATAAAAAAAAAAGTTGTGAAAAACAGGGAGGCTCCTGGATCTGGTTCTCAGGCAGAAGGGGTACCCAGGGAAGGGCACATCTTCATCCTGTCCTGTTGCTCCAAGCCCCCTTCTCCCACAAGGGCCTTTTTCATCACCACTGGCTAGCCTTCATTTAGGTTCATCACCTAGAGTCAAAAGGACCCTGATAACGGTTTCAACCCTTCTGTGCCTAAGGAAACGTAGAACTTTGAGTTTAAAGAATCTGAAGCTTTTTTTGGAGGTGATACTGTTAGGAACTAAGCTGTCAAATTCCCAAGTGGAAAAGGCCTTTTTGGTACCCATCCTCATCAGAGGGCGTATGATGGCCAAGTCTCCAAAGAGCTTAGATATTGGTTCCTAATGCCATCTTGCCTCGCTCAGAAAAGTCTCCTAGGTTGCTCCCTGGGGTGCTCCCTGCTTCGGTCAAACTCCCCAGCAGGGCTGTGCTACCCATTGAAGGACTGGGTAAGGCTAGTTGGCTCTCGGAACAGATGGCTTTTCAGGGTCTTAGGATCCAGGGTGGAAGGTAGGGAACCCAGCTAGGACTTCCCAAAGTCAGAGCAAGGTGGAGGTGTCAGACAAACTGCTTTAAGAAGTAGAGGGGGGGAGTAGCCTGGGTACTGGGCATGAAATCAGAAGTTCAATCCCTGCCTCAGGCTCTTGCTAGCTTTGTGACTGGACAAATCCCTCACCTTCTCTGGACCTGAATTCCTTCATGTGTACAATGAATGGATTGGATTTGCTGGCCTCTTGAGCCTTCTTAGCTCTCAATCTCTGATCTTATGACACCTTGTGGTCCCAGTATCCTTCTCTGTCAAAAGAGGGGGCTGGATCAGATGACCTTGAAGTGAACTGACAGTTTGCCCTTCTCTGATGCTGAGCCGTAGAATTTTAGGTCTTGAATCTGGGGAGGGGAAGGGGATGATGTTTAGAGGGACCCCAGGAACAGAAGGTTCATAGTCATCACTTTTCACATGTACTCAAGAACACTGTTAGTCTGCCTTAAGATACTGAAAGCCCTGGGGATAATTCAAATATGTTACCAGGAAGGAAGTCTTAACAGATGAGTCCATTACCAGTCATTAATACCTCCCACTAAATAAGCTCCTCATATGTCTAGCATATATCAGAAAGTTTCTCAGATCAATCTGTCATTCCTTAGAGATAGGCACCTTTTGATTGGGAAATGAGGAGAGCTGGAACACTGGGTTATCAAAGCTGAGGGGGGCGGGAGTGTCCCAATAGAAAGTTCTGGGCGGTCTTTGGGCCCAAGTCGTGTGGAGGGGCAGCAGGGGAGGAGGCCAAAGTGCAGCTGGAGAAGCCCAGAAAACAAACTTTGCTGATGTCCCCTTGATCAGGGGCCTTCTCAGTGGATACCCAAAGGTTATCTTTTCTGAAAGCATCTTATCTACCTTTTCTTACTTTGTTTTCCACATCCCCTGAGATGCCCCTTATCGGCTCCTTCCTTATCAGTCCTTGGCCCCTTTGCTTGTTGGCTGACAGCAGGCCTGAGGGCATGCTGTGTGACCTAGACTGCTGGCTGAAGGAGTTTCCTTACCCCCTTGGTTTTCCTGGCAGGAACTTTCAGCCTTCTTCTGGGCTTCCATGCTGTGTGTGCAGGGAACTGTGCAGAGGCCAGTCTTCCTTCCAACATATCAGGAAAAAGTCTCTCTTGAGACATTTGAGGACTTCCTGGGCCTGTGGTTTCATTGGTGTGGCCCTCCTTCCGCAAGAAGCCCATGGATGCCTTCCTGCATGATCTTATGAGTTGTGGCCAAAAAGAAGAAAAAAGAAATTACCTGATGTCATGTATGTGGTGGGGAACCTTTCCACTCTTGTGTGGATAGCAGAGTTGTAACTAGGGTGTGGTATTGTGACTTTTGTCCTAGGACATCAAAACATAGAGGGTGTTGATAGCATTGCTGAGTTTCACCAGTGCGGAAGCAAGTGATCTTCAAGGCTAGTTAGTGAGAATAATTAGGTAAACTGGAAAATGCCCAGCCCCCCACTTCCCTTCACTCTGGGGGCTGAGATTTGCTGCTTGCCTTGGGAGTGTTTCATGCTAGTTGACTGCAGCACTGACATTGCCAGCTAGGGATCCTCAAACTACCTGCCACTGGGCTGTCCTTGAAGCTTTTTGAGTTCAGTGGGATGGATTTGCCCAAGCTTGGGCTGCCTGGGCAGAGGCTCAGGCCAAACCCTCTTTGGTGAGGATGGCAATGCTCTTGCCTGTTAAACGAGCAGCTTGTCCATCCTCTTGCTTTCTTAGGTCAATCCTTCACCCTTCCCCTTCCTTCTCTTCCCCTCCTTTCTTCTTTGGAGTCCAAGGTTTTTTTTTTTCATCACTCACTGAAACCCAGATCTGGAATTCCTGAGAGGCAAGCCATCCATCTGGTCTCAACCCCTCATTTGGGAGAGGAGGAAACTGAGGCCCTGAGCTTAGATTCAGGTCTAGATTGTGGGTTCGGAGAGCCACTGCTGTTTAGCTTTCCAAGTCTTTCCCAAACTGGGCCCAGACTAGCTTCCCTTTCTGACACTTGGAGATCTAACCAACCTGGCCTTTTCTTTATTCCAACCACACAAGACTCCCCCTCTGGTCTCATCCATCACCTTGCACTGGACTCCTCATCTGCACCTTCCACAAGCTGCAGCTCAAGCACCAACTTCTACAGGAAGCCTTTTCTGTTTTCCCTACCTCCCCCCAGCTGTCTTGTGCCAATTCTCTTTACGTTGGTCTGTATCAGCCCAGATGGGTCCTGCTTGGCACCCTTGCTAGAACAGCCTTTGTATTTGTAACCCTAGTGACTAGCACAGTGCCCCACTCCAAGTAGGTACTTACTAAATGTGTGTGACCCTTCCTTCTTTGGGCCTCAGTTCCCTCATCTGCCAGGTTAAGTGTAGCCACATTGGGGTAATCAGTGAGTCATCTCCCAACCCATCCCAGTTCATCCTCAAGCTGGACCATATCAGAGATATAGAGATCAAGTAGGGAAAGCACTTACTTAAGACAGGGGTGGGGAACCTGTGACCTCGAGGCCACATGTGACCTTCTAGGTCCTCGGGTGTAGCCTTTTGACTAAGTCCAAGTCTTACTGACCCAAACTTTCATGAAGGGGATTCGTTCTGTGAAGTCTGGATTCAGTCAGAGGGCTGCAGTTGAGGACCTAGAGGGCCACATTTGGCCTCAAGGCCGCATGTTCCGCACTCCTGACTTAAGACATAAATAACAAGTGATTCAAGTAACAAACTCTTCTGTGCACCCACAAAGGGCTCCCTATCTCCCACCCCTTAGAACTCTTATCTCATTCCCCTTTTAATCTTTCTAATTTCCTCACATGGCACAAGAGGACTTGTAGTAAAAGGTTAGGGTTGTGGGCCGTGACATAGAGGGCAATGGGGTGGGGTGGAGAGCAGCTGTCCAATGGACTTTCCATCAGAGGTAGATAGTCCAAGCATAGGGGTAACTTTGCCAGGAATCAGGGAGTCCTGCTCCCCAGTGACCCCTGTTCCTACCCCTGTGGAACCTGGACCTTCTGACTCTAATTCTTTTCATTGTCCTGTGTTGTTGTAACAAATGATACTTCTTGATCCCAGAGATTGGGAGTGGAGAATGAAGTCTGATGAATATGCCCTCTGTGCTTCTTGGAGTTGGAAACTCAGGCTGGACTAGGGTACCTTTCAAGTTCCTTCCAGCTCCCAAATTCAATCGATGATTTACAAAGTAAACTAGTTCATATCGAAGGGTTACTCTTAAGCCACAGGCCAACGAATAAGTAAACTCATGTGTAAATCGAACCAGAGACAACTCTGTCTAAATGATCGAGGGGCCAAGGGCTTGTATTCTTTTCCAAAAGAGACAAATAGGTGGTAGAGACAAACTGGCAAGAGAGGCCTGAGATTGGAGGGAATATATTGGATGGAAGGGCATGTGTGTGTGTGGGGGCACAGAAGGGAGATGGACTTTCTAAGTGGTTGAATTCCAAGTAATTGCATTGCATTTTTCCTTGAGGAGGAAATGGAGAGAAATGTGAAGGAGAAGCAGACCTTGAAGCTTTGTAGGGGGATCAGGAAAGCAAATGAAATCCTTCTCTTTGATTAGTCCCATCAGTTTCAGTTGGATGAATTTCCTCCCTGGATTGAGACAAGGAGATGTCACTGCTGCAGTCTGATGCGATGCAAGACCCAGAGTTGAGGATGAACTCCCCAGAAGGGTTGAATTTGGATGCCAAGTTAAAATGAGAAAAGGAGGTTATCAAAATTAGCATTCCCAGTTGGATTTGTATAGAAGATCAAGGTGGCCCTAAGCGGTGGTTGAGGCCGTTAGAGAAACAGTTAAGAGGATATCTGACCGTATCTCCAAGCTTGTTCTAAAATATGTCCTAGAAATTAGTGATTGTCCAATGACGGTATCCATAATAGATATGCTTCAGGTATCAAAAGGTAAAAAAGCCTGCAGGAATCTTTTCTCTCAGTCAAATGCCCCTAAAACTTCTCTTTCATGCTCAGATGTGACCTTGGCCTATTGCTGCCATCTGGTGGCCGTGTTGGGAAACAATGAGGCCATTTCTTTTTAGAGGTTGCAAAAACAGAACAAAGCCCCTGGGAGCAAAACCTGGAACACGAAAGGGATAAGGTGACAGCTTCCTATCCCAGGGCTCCAGCTGAAGAGAAGAGAGAAGGGCCACTGGGTGAGGACTTAATAGCCTTGGATTGTACTGGAAGAATTGGGGATAGTCTTATGGTTTTGGCAATTGGAGACTTGAACCTGAGACTTCTGTATACATTCACATCTGTGAAAATGCAAACAAAACAAAATTCGGGAAGGAGAGAGAATGCCCTAAAAGTCAGAGCCTTTTCTTTTCAGACAAAAAGTACAAACTGGCTCCTGGGAAAGGTTTGACAGCTGGGCTGTTCTTTGCATCTGTAGGCACGTGTAGGGCTGATGAGAGTCATCTGACCCAAGAAAAACGTGCGTTGATAGTCTTCCTTTACAGATGGGGTTGCAAAGACACCGGAGTCCATTTCATCCCCCACATCACCCGCCAAACCAAGTATGTTGACTGGCCCAAGTGTTCTTAATCCCAGCTCTTACTAGGCAGCCTCCTGGGAGCCTGGAGGGAAGAGGCTTGCTGTTTCTCAGCTCCATTTGAAGACTGAGTGAAAAGAGAAAGGACCGAATGGAAGCCCAAGGGAAGGAAGTGAGTCCCTCCCAACATCACAAGGCAGGCTCACTGTGGAGTCACAAGTGGGAAAGATTGACTAAAATCATCCCATCTTCCTCGGAAAGACACTTAAGAATTCGAATTATTTTGAGGATAGAAATTGAATTTTCTAGGTAACATCAGTTAGAAAGCCTTTCTGAATTTATCAAAGTTTCTCATACAAGTAATTGACAATCTTTTTCTTTTGGGACTCAGCTAGGAGTTAGAAGAGGGAAATTTTCCCAGGTATCAATCTGAAAATATGCACTAAAAATTCACTGGCATTCTCTCCTTCCCTCCCCAACCCCAGGCAACTTAACTGCTCCCTTACCACTTTATCTAGTAATGCCCAGAGGGTCTATGTGAACATACCTGGACCCTTCTAGGAGTTTGGTGGGGAAGCTCAGAGGACATCTACTACACTCTTTCCTGACCAGCGTCTCCCACAAGTGGCTGTCCTAAGAGCTGGCTTAGGACCGGTCCTCACACTGCTCAGTCATCAGCCAGTCATCTTCTTCAGCATTTTCCTCAGTGATCTTAGAGCAATCTGTCACTTCCTTTCCATACCCTCAGTTACTGCCCAAATGGAGGTCCCCAGCCCTTTCATACAGACCTTCCTCGACCCACAGCAGACACTCAAACGATGCTCTTGTTTCATCAGCTCTGTATGCCAGCCTTCCAGTTAGGTGAGCAGTGCTCTATGATCACCAGAGTGAGTGATTTCCCACTATTTTCCATTCCTATCTGTTTCTACTTCTTCCTCCTCCAGTCTTTTTTAGAGGAGAAAAGAGGACTTGATGAGAGTTGGGGGGAAGAGAGATGGCTTCCAGGTATCTGAAGAGCTACCTTGTGGAAGAGGTCCTCCTTGGTCCCAGAGGGCAGGTCTAGTCTGGGAGCTGTGGGTAAGAATTGTACATAGGCCCATTTCAGCTGTCAAGAGACACTTCCTAACAACATGGATGGGGCTGCCCCATGTGTGATGTAGTCACCTCACTGAAGGTCGCCAAGCCAAGGCCAGACGGGAGACGGGATGCTCACTCCCGACTTTTTACTACGGTCTTCTTCTTTGATGTTGGTTGATGAAGTATAAACATTCTTGAGCTTGTTTGTATTCTAGATCCCTTGGGCAATAAGTCCAATGAAGAAGTCTATGGGAATAATTGTGTCATTAGATACAAAAAGTCTAGACGACAAAGGAAATCAGCTCCATTGGAATCTAATTATTAATTTTAAAGCAATAATAGTAACAATAATAGTTAACATTTATAAAGCGCCTACTACGTGCCAGTTACTGTGCTGTGTTGTTTTACAAAGATTCCATTTTATCCTCACAAGAGCCTTTAGAGAGAGGTGTTATTTTTATCCCCATTTTACAGTTGAGGAAACTGAGGCAGATGGAAGTAAATGATTTGCCCAGAGTCACACAGCTAGTAAGTGTCTAACACCACATTTGAACTTCTCTTCTTACCTGACTCTGGGCCTGGTGCACTGTGATGCCGCCTCATTGTGTTCACAGACCTCGGTTAAGAATCTCGCTGCCTTTTTGCCCCTTGGTTCTGAATTTGGCTCACTAATGGCTGATTGCAACCCCTGACTTTGCCTCCCCATTTTCATCATCCTCTTCACAGTTTCCAGGACCATTTTCTCAAATGTAATTTTTACCTTGTTACTCTTGCTCATCTCCCTTCTCCCAGCACTTGTCTACTCTCGCCTAGGTTTTTCTTACTCTCCTTGCTCCCTTGGGTAGGGTTTTCTAAGTTCTTAAGAAATAAAACAGATTAATTTTTTATATCATTTCCCAATAACCCTCCTCTCATACAGCATTCCCTTCTAATAAAGAAGTGGTGTTAGACAAAATAAATCTAAACATTGCTCTTGTCTCACAGAAAAACAAAATGGGGCCCAGTTCACTGGGGTGAATGTACAAACACCCCTCTGAGACCTCCAGCTTATGCTAGTTTATTTAGGGGTCTGACTCAGCCCCAGTCCCAAAGCATCCCTTTGGAACCGAAACTTTAACCATTGCAGTGTGTTGGAAGAATTGTCACTTGCACTGACTGTGGAGTTTACTCCAGGCTTGGCCAGCTAATAGCTGCAGTTCCCTTGGACACATCATGTGTTGCATTGTAGTTAAGGATGAAGGCTTTGTCTTCAGCAGCACAAGTTGTTCCTAAGGAGCTCCTGATGGCCCGCAGTGATCTCAGCGAAGGCATCACAAATCATCTTTTTCCTAATTTGTTTTAGATTTTAGCTAAGATTGTGAGATTATAGTTTATGGACCCTACTCTTTCTCCATTTTAAAAATTAGGAACATATGTGATTGTTACCAGTCTTCTGGCCTCTCTCCCATTTTCTACAAGTCCTCAGATATCGCCAATGTTGCTCCCATAATCCTTTGTCCATTTTGTATCATGGGATAGAGTTCACTCAGACCTAGAAGCTTGGCCTATTTACATTTCTTTGGCATGTTTTGGAGCCCAGAATTGAATAGGAGGAGGCCCAGCCTTTGGAAAATTGGGCAGTGCTATTTATGTCCCCAAAGCTTCTCACCTGAAACAAAGGCCTTTCTTCTCAATCCCTTTCCTCTTCCTGTGGTGAGGTGTGACTGCAAGTCATGGAACACTACCCTCCAAAGACATGCAGTGCAGAATCCCCTGAAGGGCAACAGAGAGGGATACAGTGGGCATGAGAGCAGTCATTACAAAGGAGAGGTCATATAAAAGATGTTGTCAATGAAATGTATGAGTGAAGAAGAAGCTGGATTGGCCCCATGTTGAGAGGATGGGATAAGTAATGGAAATTCCATGTGTGCCATTGGTAGCTCTATTACAGCAATAGGAAGTGAGGAAGGCACCCAGCTCGTGGACTGGATCCTGGGTGGTGAATTTGTGTGAGGACATGAGGAGGAAATGAGAAGTCAGGGTCACACTTAAGTCAATTTCCTCGATGATTCTTCCTGCCCACAGGTTTCCTTGGAGGAGGGTCCCTAGCTATGGAAGCATTCTCTGAACAAAGTCTCTTGAGGAGGCTCTCTCCTCTCGATGGCCATAGGACCATAGGATCACAGACTGAGGGTTAGAATGGAATGGATGATACCCTAAGGAGGCTAGTCCCTATGCTTACCCTAATGCCAGGCCATGGTTCCCTGTTTGGCCACCTTTCTAGGCACATTCAATTAACCAGATTCAATAAATCTATCAAACACCGGTCTTGTTTTAAGTACCAGAGATCCAAAGATGGAAGTCCCTGCCTTCAAGGGGCTTACATTTTATCGAGGGGAATAGAATCTATGCATGTCTGCATATACAAAGAGACAAGTTGTGATTTTTGAGGGGAGGGCACTAACAACTGGTGGCTCATCTGGAAAGGCTTCATTTAGAAGATAGTGTTTGGAATGGAGATTTCAAGAAGGGAGGAGGGTGTGCAGTTATTGTCTGTTACTCTCCTTTGTGCTCTGTAGGTTTGGGCCCCATTGGGCTACTTCCTGCCACTCATGTGTGACATCCTATCTTCCAGCTTCGTTTGGCCGACCAGGCTTTCCCTGAGGCCTTCTGTGCATTCTCTCTGCACCCCTGTCGTATTCTATTCCTTAGTTTCCTCCAAAGTTCAGCTCCAAGGCTATCCCTTATAGGAAGTCTCCCCAGAACACCCTGTGTGACCGTTGCTAGGGCCTTCTCCAGGAAATTGCTTTGTTTCTTATGTTGAGTATGGGTGTGATGTTTTCCCCACCCCACACACTGGAGTTCTTCACCTCATTTGTGTGCTGTCTTTGGGGCAGTCTCCAGTCTCTGCTCAGAATGATGATTTATTTATTACCTTCATAATTGAAGAAAATGCTAAATGTTAGTTAGAGGTTCCTGCAAATCAAGTTCTTAGATCTCAGGTTAAGAAATCCTTTCCTGAAACCCAGGCAGGACCTAGTGGAGTTTATGGATTTCTTCTGGAAAAGGAGGTTTTTGGTCTGGCCTTCTGTCACATCAGAAGCCTGTTGGAATTCCACTACCCCTCCCTCGGCCCACACCCTGGAGTCCTTTCCTCTGTCAGTGATAGCTGCTCATTAGGAACATTCCCCTTCTGGATGGCTGGCAGCAAGGGCTCTGATGGCTGCTTTGAGGCTGCTTTCCCCATGGCATTGTTTATTTGGCCCTGATCGTGGGCTTGACCTCAGCTTGCTGGCTTAGATATTAGGAGAGCTGTAGGTCAGTGCAACAAGGCATGAGTGAGCCGGAGAAAGCCAGACAGCTGATACACAACAAAATTCTAACTGCAACAGTGTCTGCTCAGAGCCTGCCACTCACAGCTGGAGGCTCAGGCTTTGTCTCTGTTCAACATTGTCTTTTGTGGTCAAATAATTACTTGTCATAGCTCAAGACAGAATGCTGGCTAATGTCTGCAGGAGGGGAAGACAAGGAACAAATGCATGAAGTGCAGGCTGGGCATTCATTGTGCCACTCACGTTTAAGTTGGCTCTTCTGCCTTGATGAAGCCCTTGGTGGCCATGAGGAAATGAAAATGTTTTTGAATCTCCATGCATCTTGTACTTTGCTCCATTCAGGCTCATTCAACAACATCCTTTAGTGAGATGTTGTTTCAGCTAGCCTGGCTGTCTTTCACAGTCTCAAGTCAGCAGAACCTTGATTCCCTAGGCCTGAGTCACCCACCGGAATGCATACTGCCTTGTGGAATGCACTGAGATCTGTCCATCCTCTGCAGTCAGACTTGCCTGTCACTTTCCCATTTCTACCTGCTTTGGAAGGAGTTTGGCTTTTGAGTCTTTCACTGTCTTTCTTTTGCCTTTCAATCCCATTGCTTTGGCTTACTTTCCACCTTTATGAATTGGAATTTTCTTCTCCATGAGCAGAGACAGTGTTGGACCTGAAGCCAGGAAACTAGAATTTGATCCCACCTCAGACACTTGCTACCACTGGCAAGTCACTTTACCACTTGGAGTCTCAATTTCCTTATCTGTAAAAAAGGGATAGGAATACTTACAAAGGTGTTATGAGCAAAGTGTCGTGCAAATCTAAAATCTCCATCCTGGGGCCAGCTGTCAGGATAGGTCCTGGGGGAGCATTTTACCCCCACTCTCTTCTGTCTACATAGAGACCTCAAATGGAAAGAGGGGAAACTTTTTTGAAAAAATGAAAGGGAGGCCCAGGATAAAAGTCTAGGGGGAACAGGATGGGCTTGGGCTTGAGTTGAATGCCAGGCAAATGCTCTGACTCCCTTAGATAGGATGTCCAGGTACTTAGCAGGGAGGCAGCACTTGGAAGGATTGTGGAGTGGGAAAAGTGTGTTGATCTCAGCACTCTCATGTTGAGCCCAGTCCAGCTCTGCCTTCAGCTCCTATTCCTTCAGTATCTAACTTTCTGCTAAGTTTAGGGGAGCTAAAGAATTTGAGCTAATATATGCTAAAGTGTGAAAGGCCCATAGTGTTAAGATATTCATCTTAGCAAAGATATTAACTGAGGATGCCAGGCAGGAACCACATTTAACCCCAAAGCATTAAGTTGTAACAGTGAGATGCTGGGTGATCCAGGAGGTGTGTGAAGAGGACCAGAGAGCCTCAGGGGATCTGATTAGAGCTCCCATTTTACAGAGGAGGACACTGAGATGCTGAAGGGAAAGAGACTTACCTGAGCTTACACAGACACTAAGTAGCAGAGCTGAGATTGGAACTCAGATCCTCAGACTCTAGACCTAGGGTTCTTTCCATTGGACTTTGTTGCCTCAATGTGCGGGCAGGTAGGCCTTCCTGGGGTCCCATTATGTGATGTAGTGTCTTTGAAGGCATACTTTGGCACTCTTTCCAAATGGAACAGGGAGATCATGCTGCATGTCTTTGATGAACATCAAATAATCATTTTCCCTGATTTGAAACTCTCTATACAGGCGAGATAAGAGGAAACAGTGAAGCTTAGACAATATTTTGCAAAAAACAAAAGACAGGATGGGAATGAAAGCAGCTGTTCTCTACCTGGCAAAGTAAAGAATAGTACATGAAAGGAAATATTCATCTGCTTTGAGTCATGAAATCACCCTCCAAGCTCCAAGGACAGTTTCTGTCCGAGTGGGAGGAAAAGATGCTCTTACTGTGAAACCCAATTCGAGAGAACAGTCTTCTCAGCATGGGCCTCTGGTAAGGGAGGTAGATACCTGCTGTGGGCACTGAGCAATGTGGCTTCTAAACTGCTACCTATCCATAAGGGTATGGTATAACCCCACCCAACCACATTCTCTCCAAAGGCATACAATTCTTAGGATTATGAAAGGCAAGATGAGTTAGCCATAGAGCAATGGAGAGAATGATGACCTTTGGTACTCAAGAGCCTGACACCTGGAATGCTGGAGAGCCTAGTAGAACATTTGTAGAATTGGCTCCAGTTGGGAAGTGACTTAAAGGAAAAAGGTGGGTCCATCATGGGGCCATGGGATGTGAAGGTTAATCAGCGCTACCTTTAGGGTGCCAAAAATGTACTTAGCTTAAGTATGGTCCACCATAACTCTAAACCAGACAATCTAGTAGAAGAGAGGGGAGGGAAGAAATCACAGAGCTGATAGGACCTTTGAGATAGCAAACACAAGACTCTAGTGGCCAAACCAGGTTACAATCAGTTTGGGAAATATTTAACAAACTAAATCAAATCCCATCCAATATAGATAATGTTAATATGTTCTTTTTTAAGTCAATGTGTGGCCTACAGGGATCCTTACTTGTTTCTCTTTGACTTTGATCCCCCTGATCTAGGCTAAGGAGAGAGAGGCCCCAGGAAAGAAAGAGTCTAGCTCAGGGTCACACAGCTCGTGGGAAGAATGGGATTTGAACCCAGGTCCTCAGGGCCCCTGTGTCTCCATTTGATGAGAGTCAAGTGAAAACTAAACCAAGAAAGGCAAACCAATTGAACCAGAGCTAAGGGTGGTGGGCTGGTTTTTTAAATATATTTTTAAATTGCATTTCATTAGAGTCTGTTTCCTTTGTAACCCTGGGTGCGTAAGCTTCTGCATTTACCATCCTTAGTGGGATCCTGACTGCCAAAGGGGCCTTGGTAAAGGTGAAGAGGGAGGTCCCAGCCTAGCTGAGCATGCCAGTGTTCAGAGGCTAAACATCCTCTCCAAATCCAAAGCTTTTTCTTAGTTGCCATAACAAACACTTGCTTTTTTGGGTTAAAGTTTCAATCTTTGGAAAACAGCCTCCTGCAACTTCTTGCTTTCCTTGGCTTAATAGGTCGGGTAGTGATTGCCAGGCCTCCTGGGATGCCGAGAACAACCTGACTTGTAGTGCCTCGGCCTCCCTAAGAACTCTTCTGCCGTGGGCCGAAGGGAATCATGTTTACGGCTTCCATGATGGTTTTTTCAGTGCCTTCCAACAATGCTTAATGAGACAGATGGGAGCAATAGCTTGGCTCAGAGCAGCAGAGGTAAGAGGCCACTTCCTTTTACTATCTCAAGAAGACTCAGAATGAAAGGAATGTTCTGATTTCCCTGAAGAAGGAAGAGAGAGTTGGGGCCCTCAGTGAGGAAATTTTACAAGCCATAATTCTACCACATTCCATCTTGCAGCCCAGGTGGTGCTTGTTAAGAATGTGTAACTGAATTTTTCTTCTGTGGAGGAAATAAAAATCAAGGGAATTCGATTCCTCAGCATAGTTTTATTCATGGATCAAAGCTACTAGAAAATCAGAGTTATGAGAAATAAAGGAAATGAATACTTGAACCCTGCCTCAACTGATAGTCTCTAGCTCTAACCACTTGATAGCCTAATTCTGACCCATCTCCAAACAGTGCCTAGTGGTGGAATTGTCAGAATATACACCTAAGCTCATGCAGATGCCATGTTGGGTGAAACAATATAGCAGGGGGCAGTTGGTTTTATAGGGACCAAGCTGAGTGGGCCCTGGCTGCAGTCCCCAAGACTCAGTGCCCACTAAGCTGATGTGCTAAGGGTTGAACTGGGGAGATGTGGAGGGAATGACCCAGTGACATTGTGAGAGGCACTATGTAGGGATTTGCCTCTGACTGGGGAGTCATCATGAAGGGCCTACTGGCATGGAGGAAAGGTGTTTTTGGTGTTCCCTTCCAATCATGACCCAGGAGGCAGGGAATAAATTGTCCTGAAGATTTCAACATGGAGCTGGCTTATTTCTCTTCTTTTGGGGAAAGGCTGACAAAACTATTCATGTGGTGATGTGGGAGTCTTGATGACTTTCACTTCCCCTCAAGGTTTATTGTCCCATAGACTTTGCTGCCCAAATTGTCAATGCAGACAATGCCACCCCTATCTCAGAAGGGTGATTTCGAGTTTACTTTGACCTGGGCCATCAATAAGGCAGCAGGAGTCCAGGCCTGTGTAGTTCCTTGGAACCCAATACACCCACAGTTGATTTCTGCTTGTACATGCTATAGTCATCTCTCTGGTTCTTTGTCACTTATTTCTCTGATTCTTCTCATGTGGAACCTGCACCTAGCTCACACAACATGTTACTGGTCACACATCATGAGATTGGTAAGCGAGATGGCACAGTGAGCGGAGTTTTGAGTGTGGAGTCAGGAAGACCTGTCCATCTGGCCTCCGACACTGACTAACTGCGTGACCTTGGGCAAATGACTTTCTCTCTGTAGGCTTCAGTGTCCTTCTCTGTCAGACTGATCGCATTGGGCTAGGTGATTTCTAAGGTCCCTCCCAACTTGGAGCCTCTGAGTCTGTGAATGGTTCTGAGCAGAGCTTAGGAAGATTCGCCTAAAACATACTTCCCCTTTCCCCTCCCCATCATCTGTTTATTTAAAGCAATGTCTCCCTGGTGTATTAGAGTCATTGCTGCCTGGAAGGACTGTGAGTTCCTCAAGTATTGAGGAATGGAAATTGCCTGCATCTTGTCTTGGATCTCATAGCTGGAGTTTCTTCTTGTTCAGCATCTCTATGACCTGAAATGTCTCAATAATAGCAGCCTCTTTCGGCTAACGAGTGATCATGCTTCCCAATAAACCAAGGGTGCTTGTCCCTTGGACAGATTTAAGGGGACCTGGGAACTTGGATGGGAAAAAAGCCATCTTTCATTTTGAAGTCCAGTGTCACGTTTCCTTCCTTATTATGCTCAGGGATCCATAGGCTCCTTTCCCAGACTTCCAAAGGGCTCCATGACAGACAGGAGAAAAATCTCTGCTTCAGGTGAGGCAGTGAATGGAGGGTGGGCCTGCATTCAAGTCCTGCTCTGCCACTGACTAGCTGGGTGACCTTGGACAAATTACTCCCCATCTTTGGGTTTCAGTTGGCTCATCTACTAGATAAAAAGGGTGACATTAAGTCACCGATTGTGACATCTCCTTTGGTCTTTCATAGTATCGGGCCCATTGGCAATGTAGCAGTGGTCTAAGGACATTCTTCTCCAGAGTTCTTGATATGGGTTCTGAGTTCTGGAATTCAATGAAGGAAAGATACTTTGCAAATTACAGAAATGCTTCATCTTTAGAATGTGGTACCTTTACCTTTCTCCAGCTCTGGCTCATTAATGCTTGTGTGGAATTAGTTTGGGGCCAATGGCATTGCTTTTAATATATCTATTGTCATAAATGCTTTTCTTCTTAATGAGACAGTAGGCTCTAGGGTGTAGATTTCCAATCTCATAATTGGACTTGGAATGGACTCCTTCTGGCCATCTATCAAGGCAATTTTCCCCGTACTTTTCAGCCTGACTTGCTCATCACACTACCAGGCTGGAGCCTCATGCCTTTGCTTGCCTGTTGTGGTTGTGGATCGATCACATGGGGCCATGTTGCTGTTGCTCATGACTCCTATTCTGGGCCTACCTCTGGCCACCCTCCCTCTGCCCCTAGCCCTTGCTCTGTAGAGACTCTGGGGAGCTTCTGACCCACCATGAAGTTATGATACTCAATCAAGACTGACCAAGCTTCCTTCCTATGGCCCTCTGTCCTGGACTGGTGGAGGTAATGGAGGCACTGGGATCCCAAGCCTTCAGAGCAGCCATTCTTGTGCCCCAACCTAGGCCTGCTCAATCTTTCTAGTCTCTTCTTTTTCTAATCACTTTAAAAATGCATTTTTATTCCTATTTTCTGTTTCTTCCATCACCAGAATATTCCATTCATCCCATCCCAATCACTTCTGGAACTCCTTTGCATATACCCAGGAGCCGGCTGCTCCCACCATATCCTTGACACCAATGCTAAGGGGACTTCTCAGTGCCTCTTGATTAAGTCTAGGGATTCCATAGCAGCTGTGGATCCCTGCAACCTCAGGCACCCAGTTTCTTCCTTGCCCCTCTGATGCCATAGGAGGGGCAGCAGAGTGTGGCAGCCAGGGTGCTGAATTTGAAATCAGGAAGACCTGAATTCAAATTCAGGTCCTGATGCCTGTTACCAGCTGACCATATCAGTTTTTTCACTTGTAAAATATAGATGAGACTGTGGTAGATAACATGATCAGAGGATCATGGGGAAGTTCAAATGGAACAACTTATATAAAAGTACCTTCAAATCCAAGAGCATTGTGTGAATGTTAACTCTTGTTATTATTTGGAGACTGTCACTTGTCAGAGAAAACCTTGCTCTATGAATAAGATGGTATAGCTTTGTAGGACCTCCCCCCCAGAGGGTTCCTGATAGCGTGCCAGAGCTGAAAGAGCAATGCAAGCATGCTAGAGTCACCCATATGGGGTCACGACCCACAGTTTAAGAAGCAGTGAAGGGGCTGTGAGTGGAAACAGTTCAAGAAGCCCTTAGTGACAAACCTACATTTTTTAGATGGTCAGTTCAAAGCACTTCCCTCTATGTCTAAGTAATTTTGAATCAATAAATGTACATATTTAGCACCCCCACCCCCCACTCCCTCAGAGCTCTGCTGTCTGCTCTTAATCTCAAAAAGCCTCAGTGGCTCCCTATTACCTATAGTATGAAACATAAACTCCTCCATTTGTCATTTAAAGCTCTTTATAGTCTGACTCCTACCTATCTGTCTAGACAGGTTTCTGTTTAGTTCCTTCCAGGCACCTTATGTTTCAGTCAAAATGGTCCCTTTGCAATTCTCCAGTAGAACAACTGGAGTGACCATAGAGGGAGGCTCAAAGGAGGATGCTTTCAGGGTTAAGGGACTTGACTAAAGTCACACAATTAGTGAGTGTCTGAGGCCAGATCTGAACTTGGGAAGATAAGTCTTCAGGCCCAGCACTTTGTCCACTGCAGTGCCCCCAGCGGCATTATTAGAATTTGAATTCCCTTTAGCTGAAGTCCTTCAGTGAACACGAAGAGAGAGCCTCCCATAGCAGCTGGGTGGAACAGAACAGTGGATAGGGCTTGGTGTCTGGAAGACTTGAGTTCAAATACAGCCTCAGATCCTTAGCTGTGTGACCCTGGGCAAGTTCCAGCCTCTCTTAGCCTTGGTTTCCTTACCTGTAAAATGAGAGAAATGACATACGCTACCTCCCAGGATTGTTGTTAGAGTCAGATGTGATACTAGCATCACATATTATTATTAAGAATCTTGCCAGGCAGGTCTATGTATTTTATAGTTCCCATTTTACAGATAGATAAAATATTTCTGATGTGGCAGGCACTAGGGATAGAAGCACAAGAAAATAAGCCAGTCATTACTTCCTTGGAGGAGGATGACAGGGAGGTGATAAAGAATCCTGATATACAGCCTGATGCAGCGGCAAGTGCCAAAAGATTTGAACCCAAATCTCATTTTCTTTTTTTCTTTTCCAAATTTATTTGTTTGTTTGTTTGTTTTCAGTTTTCAACAATCACTTCCATAAGTTTTAAATTTTCTTCCCTTCCCTCCACCTTCCCTCTCCAAGAGAGCTACCGTCTTACATGGGTTCTATACATACATTCCTGTTAAACACATTTTCACATTAGTGATGCATAGAACTAAAATAAATGGGAGAAACCATGAGAAACACTAAACAAAACCAAGCATAACAAGAGAGAAAATAGTCTGCTCCATTCTGTGTTCTGACTCCATAGTTCTTTCTCTGGATGTGGATGACATTTTGCATCATGAATCCTTTGGAATTGTTTTAGCTTCTTGTATTGCTGTGAAGGGCTAGGTCTGTCAAAAACAGTCGTTGTATACTGTGGCTGCTACTGTGTATAATATTCTCCTGGCTCTGCTCATTTCATTCAGAATCAGTTCATATAATTTTATCCAAGTATTTTTGAAGTTCTCCTGTTCATCACTTCTTATAGCACAATAGTATGCCATTACATTCGTATACCACAGCTTGTTCAGCCTTTCCCCAATGGATGGGCATCCCCTCAATTTCCAATTCTTGACACAAAAAGAGTTGCTATAAATATTTTTTGTACACATGGGTCCTTTTCTTGTTTTTATGATCTCTTTGGGATACAGCCCTAAAAGTGGTATTGCTGGGTCAAAGAGTATGCATACTTTTGTAGCCCTTTGGGCATAGTTCCAAATTGCTCTCCAGAATGATTGGATCAGCTCACAGCTCCATCAACAATGAATCAGTGTGCCAACTATCCCACATCTTCTTCAATATTTATCATTTTCCTGTTTTGTCATATTAACCAATCTGATAGGTATGATGTGTTACCTCAGAATTGTTTTGATTTGCATCTCTCTAATCAGTAGTGATTTAGAGCATTTTTTCATATGACTATAGATAGCTTTAATTTCTTCCTCTGAAAACTGCCTATTCATATCCTTTGACCATTTGTCAATTAGGGAATGACTTTTATTCTTGTACATTCAACTCAGTTCTCTGTATATTTTAGAAATGAGGCCTTCATCACAGACACCAGTTGTAAAAATTCTTTCCCAGTTTTCTGCTTTCCTTCTAAGCTTGGTTGCCTTGGCTTTGTTTGTGCAAAACTTTCAATTTGATGTAATCAATCTTATCCTTTTTGCATTTCATAATGTCTCTATATCTTGTTTGGTCACAAATTCCTCCATTTTCCATAAATCTGACAAAATAAACTATTCCTTGTTCTCCTAATTTGTTTAGAGTATCAGCCTAGATCTACCTATATTGTGTATCCATTTGGACTTTATTCTGGTATATAGTGTCAGGTACTGGTCTATGCCCAGTTTCAGCCACACTATTTTCCAGTTTTTTATAGCAGTTTTTGTCAAACAGTAAGTTCGTATCCCAGAAACTGGGGTTCCCGTGTTTATCTGCCTCCTCCTTTCCTTTTCTCCCTTCACACCACTTAATTAATTTTTTTATCATGACATCAGTTAATTTATACCCACACTTTCTATCTATGTATATCCCTTCTAAATGTTGTCATAAATATACAATTCTCAATATTAACAAGTATCATTCTTCCATATAGGGATGTAAACAGTTGGCCCATATTGAATAATAAGATTTTTTTTCCTTTTTTCCCTGTTTACCTTTTTATGTCTCTCTTGAGTCTTCGTATTTGAAGATCAAATTTTCTATTGAGCTCTGGCCTTTTCATCAGGATGGTCTGGAAATCCCTTATATCATTGAATGTCAATCTGTTTGCCTGAAAGATTATGCACAATTTTGCTGGGTAATTCATCCTTGGTTGTAGTCCAAGCTCATTTGCCTTACAGAATATCATATTCCAAACCCTCCAATCTTTTAATGCAGAATCTGCAAGGTCCTGTGTGGTCCTGACTGTAGTTCCTCAATATCTGAGTTGTTTCTTTCCAGCTGCTTGCAGTATTTTATCCTTGACCTGATAATTCTGGAATTTGGCAAAAATATTCCTTGGCATTTTCAATTTGGGATCTCTTTCAGGATCTGATCAGTGGATTCTTTGGATGACTATTTTGCCTTCTGGATCTAAGACTTCAGGGCAGTTTTCCTTAATGATTTCTTGGAAGATATTGTCCAGGCTCTTTTTCTATCATTGCTTTCCAGTAGACCGATAATTCTTAGATTTTCTCTCCTGAATCTATTTTCCAGGTCAGTTGTTTTTTTTCCAATGAGATATTTTATGTTTTCTTCTATTTTTTCATTCTTTTGATTTTGTTTGATTCTTGAATGCTTCATAGAGTCATTAGTTTCTACTTGCCCAATTCTAATTTGTAATGAATTGTTTTCTTCAGTTAACTATTTTTACCTCCTTTTAAAAAAGTTATTTTCTCCAGTTAGGTTTCATATCTCCTTATCAATCTGGCCATTTCCTTTTTTAAGGAGCTGATTTTATTCTTAAAATCACTGGTCAGTTTTTCTTCTACTTTTTTAATTTAGCTTTTAAAATCCTTCTTGATAAAGAAGGAAGACGATAAATGTTGGAGAAGATGTGGGAGAGTTGGAACACTAATTCATTGTTGGTGGAGCTATGAACTGATCCAACCATTCTGGAGAACAATTTGGAACTATGCCCAAAGGACTCCAGAAATACACATACCCTTTGACGCAGCAATGTCACTTCTAGGGCTGTATCCCAAAGAGATCATAAAATGAGAAAAGGTCCCCCATGTACTAAAATATTTGTAGCAGCTCTCTTTATGGTGGCCAAGAGCTAGAAGTTGAGGCAATGCCCATCCATTGGGGAATGGCTGAACAAGTAGTGGTATATGAATGTAATGGAATACTATTGTGCTATAAGAAATGACAAACAGGAGGACTTCAGAAAAGCCTGGAAAGACTTATATGAATTGAAGTTGAATGAAATGAACAGAACAAGAAGAACATTATACATACTAACAGCCATATTGTGTGAGGACTGTTTCTGATAGACTAAGGCCTTCACAGCAATGCAAGGACCTAAAACATTCCCAGAGGATTCTTGAGGGAAAATGTCATCCACATCCAGAGAAAGAACTATGGACATGGAACACAGAATGAAGCAGACTATTTTCTTTTGTTTTGTTTAGTTTAGTTTTTTCTCATTGTTTCTCCCATTCATTTTAATTCTTCTATGTGACGTGACAAATGTGAAAATGTTTTAAATAAGAATGTATGTGTAGAACCCATATAAGATTGCATGATGTCTCAGGGAGAGAGAGGAGAGGGAGGGGGAGAAAATTTAAGATTTATGGAGGTGATTGCTGAAACCTGAAACCAAATTAATTAATTAAATTTAAAAAAGTAAAATCCTTCTCAAGCTCTTACAAGAATGCTCTTTGGGCTTGAGACTAGTTCATATTCTCTTTTGAGATTTCGGATGTGGGTATAGTATAAAAGTTGTCCTCTTCTGAATTCATGTTTTGTTCTCCCCTCTCTCTGTAATAAGATTCTATGGTCTTTGCTTTTCTATTTTTTCTTCTTGTTCATGGTGATTGCCTTTCTCCTGGTTTTTAAAGTGAATTTCTGATTCTGGGTCACAGAGGTCTCTGTCCCATGCTTCTTGTACTGGGAGCTAGGGTTCCCAGTTACTGACTTTGTGTACTGTGTCCTCTGGTTCTTCCAACTAGAAGCTATATAATGCTGCAGCTTACCTGGTGCTAAGCTGACTGGTGTGTGCCAAGTTTGAGGCCCGATGAAGTCTGGGTTTCCCCGGGGGTTACACTGAAGCTCATGGTGTGAGGTGTGGGGGAGGGGTTGTCTGACTATTGGAGGTCTCCTCCTCTTCTAGGGCTGTGCTAACCCCATCTGCACTGGTGCCTGCCAAATTCCTCTGGCTGTGCTAAGGCATACCTGGGGTCCTGGTGTTGGTGCTTACTGGTTCCACCTCCCTGGGACTCAGGATCTCCTACTGGTCCACTCAGGCAGAGCTTGATAGGTCACTTCTGGTCCTGTACTGGTCCCCTTTGGCCACAGCAAGAGGGACCCTTCCTAGTGATTTCCCTAGCCTCCTGAGCTAAAAAACTGCTATACCCCTTCTGCTGGCTCCACTATTCTAGGATTTTTCCTGGGGCAATGTTCTCTAGGTTTTTCAAGGTCAACAAGGGGAGTTGAGAGTGCTTACAGTTTACTCAGCCATCTTGGCTCCAGGAAGTTCAAGTAGGTGATTTTCAAACATTTTGTCTGTGGCCTGATAGCACCAGGATCAGCTGCTCTAGCTGCCACAAGTCCTGCGCTTCTCTCTCACTCAGTTCTGCTGGATTCCTATTCTGTGCTCAGAGGTTTGGGAATCTGCGCAGCCACTGGTTTCCAAGCCTCATTTTCTTGGTACCAAATCTTCCTATCAGATTTGGACAGGATGGTTCAATGACTGGAGAGCTAGATTTGGTATCAGATGTGCCATGCTTGATGCCTGCCCACCCTTTAGGACCACAGCATCAGGGATTTCCAGTTGGAAAGGATCTCCCACCCCAATTTGCATTTGGTGGAACTGAAGCCCATAAAATTCAATGACATGCAGTTATTCAGGCAGCATTTGAACCCAGGTCCCATGACTTCAGAGCTTGTTTTATTTCCACTGTGTCATTGTGATCTTGGGAAAGTCCCTTTCACTCTTAGGACCTCAGTTTCTTCCTCTGTAATATGAGGCAACTTGATTAAATGACCTCTGAATCCCCTTCAAGCTCCAACTCTGTGATTTTATGGTTTTGAATTCATATGGGAAATCTTTGCAGGTTAGAGAGAAAAGGTATCCTTCCTACTAAAAGGGCTGTGCTTGCAAAGTCCTTGTGGGGCAGCCTGAATCCCCTAAGAGGAACTTCTTTGGGCTAGATGCATAGACCCATTAAATCACTTTTTCCAGTTGGGGTTCTGCCTCTAGAGATAAGATCATTAAAACAGCTTTTTATAGGAAGCACAGAATCTGGATGGTTTCGCCAACTTGAGTGTACATTGGATAAGAAGCCTGGGAGCTTAGCCTCACATCATAGCCAGCCCAGCCAGCTGGTAGGGGAGAGGAGATCCAAGAAGAGCCAATGGAGTGAGCTAAGAAAGAGCCAGCAGTGAGAACCAGAAGCAGCTTCTTCCAAGGACAGTATGCAAGGGACAGAGGAAGCAGCCAAGATGGCAGGAATTAGCAATGTGTGACAATGATTAGCAGTATTAGCAGTGGGGGTTCCATGGAGCCAACCTTGTGCCTTGAAGCTGGATGGAAAAAATGAGGGGGCACAGGAGGCCGTGACCTCAGTGCTGGAACTCCAACTGACCAAGCAAAGCTGGCTTATGACCTAAACCTTTGGGCCCCTTTTGATTCAATTTGAAAAAGGCTAGATCTACATCCAATTTTCCTAACATCCCTCTCGCCTGCCAGAGCTACAGTAAGCTAGAACTACCCAGCTATATCTTTCTGCCCATCATGAACTCAGGGGCACTTCATCCTCTTCAGATTTTTGTGTGGTTTTAATTGCACATTGTTAGGAAAATCAGATATTTCCCACTGCCTAATATTGGGACCCCCTGCAAGCCATTTATTTGAATCTATTAGTGCAGTATTTGAGCATTCAATTGTCATTAAAAAACAAGTGTAATTTTTGAATGGAATTAAATATTCTATGAGAGTAATTAATGCCATTCTTTAAACTGTCATCCTGCAAAAAGGAAATGGGGTCCCTGAGGAGGGCTTTATGTAAGTTGGTGAGACTGAGCTTTACTGGGGACAACCTTGAGAGATCCACAAAGACAACAAAGGCTTCACTCAGTGTCTCTGGGATTGGCAGAGAGGTGGGCCTGGAGAAGTCATTTGTCTCTGGGTGACTCAGTCTCCATGTCTGCAATATGGGTATAGTATATAGCTCTGTAAACTTTAAAGTACTATAGGAAAAAAATGAATCATTTTGAGTATTTGTGAGTGTTCAATTCAGTCTGACAAACATTTAGTAAACAGTTGCTTGATGCTGGACACTGTTCTCAGTTCTGGGGATCCAGAGACCCAGAGGAAACTGCTTTCAAAGAACTGGCCTTTTCCTAAGGGCTGGCAATGTGGACATGGTGGAGTAGATAGAAGATAATTTATGGAGGCAGATGATAAAGCTGGCAGGGACCAAGGGAGGACTCCTGAGATGAACCTTGATGGCAGTGATGAGAAGGAAGAGCCTTTTGGGCAAGAGAAAGTGCCTGTGCAAAGGCATGGTGATGGGAAACTGAATGATGAATTGGGGGAAGAGCTGGAGTCATCCTCTGGGCAGGTTACTCTTCTTGTCTGCCTCTGTGTCCTTATTTGTAAAATGGAGATGCTAATCATCCTGGTACTACCACGTTTGAAGGAAGCACTTTGTGGCCATAAATGTCGTTATATAGTGATTATTAGCTCTGGAATGGACCGACTCTGGACACGCTGTACTGCGCTAGAATCAGGCTGGGAGAGGAATTAGCGTAGGGTGCATGCAAGCAGTTCCTAGCACGGCGTACTGGCTTGCTTGGGGCAGCCCTCCTGAACCTCTGTTTGCTAAGCCAGAAAAGGTACCGTCTTTGAAGGTGATTTGCTGGGCCTGGCTGCCTGGACTGATGCCATCCAAGGGAGCTCTGGTGTCCACTCTGGCCGGCTCTTCTTTACTCTCACTGCTTTGTTTAGGAGCTTCCCAAAGGTCATTTTTTTTGGAGCAGACACTCACTGTGTTTCAGTGTCAGCTGAAATGGCCGGAACAAAGACATGCACAAGGAATGTGCAGGCCCAGAGGGCAGTTTCCTAGATTTGGGCATTCCCAGCAAGCCTCCCATTGTAAAACCCTTTTCAGTACCTGCAGGCCAGGGATACACATGCAGATCTGGGTTCCCATTCATTATTCTCTTGTGCCATTTAGCTCACGACTTTTTGGGGGACTCTTTGGGGTCCCCCTTTCTCATTGCTAGGATCAAATATGGAGGCACAGATCTTCAGAGTTGGAAGCAATTCCCAGAGGTCATCGAACCCAAGCTGTATGTGACCAAGACAGGGAGAGCATTGCCTTCTGGTGAGTGGGAGCCTGTTCCTTTGCAAGGGAGAGGCAGTTCCTGCTACTTTGGGACAGCTTGAATGGGGAGGAGGCTTTTCTTCCACAGATTTCCCACCCCGCTCCCCCACCATGGCCCCATGTTCTGCCCTCTGAGGCCCACTCAAGCAAGTAAATAGCCTGGTGGTACCTACCAGGCAGGTGCCATACGCCAAATCATCTGTTATTGTGGGCAAGGAAGATCACAGAATGTGAGAGCTGGAGGGAAATGGGCAACCGGCTAGTCCATTCCATACCAGGCAGGAATTCCAACTGTAGCATCCCAACAAGTAGCTGCCTAGCTTCACACTGGAAGGGTCTGATAGCAGTAACAAATAGCCGGTGTTTAGGTAGCACTTTAAGGTTTGCATTAATCCCCACAACAGCTGCGGAAGTTGGGTGCTATATCCTTATTTTGATGATAAAGAAATTGAGACATACAGAGGTTAAATGACTTACTCAAGGTCACACAATAAGTACGTGGGGCTAGACTTGAACTTGGGTGTTCCTGGCTCCAGGCATTCTACTCACTGGACCACCTGGTTTTCAATCTAGAGTAGACCAAAGATGGCTGAGGAAACTGAACTTCAAAGTATGTGAGGAAAAAACAAGATTTGAAATGTGCTGAGATCTCCTGGCCTGGAATAATTTAATCCCAAGGCACTAACTGAATTTATGGATGGGATTCGTGAGCTGCCACTGATGAGAGAGTGGTAGAAGTGCTGGGGACTGTTGAAATGAGGGCATAGGAGGGGCAAAATCCAAGGTGGATTCAGGAAACTGCAGACCTTGGTGTTGGGACAGTAGATCTAAGTACAAGAGCTGGTAGGCCCAGTGGGCTGGAGTGCCATAGGCTGAGGGAGGGGAGGTAGAATGAGGAGCATAAAGGTTTGTCCAGGGTTTTCTGGGCTTCCATCTGCTTTTATGGTCAAATCACCATAGATGGGCTCTTGGAATGGTCTCTCTGGGTGTGGTATCAAGCCTTGGGCCCTCAGGGCATGTTGATGAGACACCAAATAGAAAGATTTTATATTTGGGTCCGAGGATGGACTTTGGGTCTGTTGTGCTAATGCAGAGGGATTAGCCTAGCTGTGGAGAAGCTACATGTTTCAGCCACAACAACTCTTGAAGCTCATGTACCAAGCTATTGAGTGTCTGTGATTTACATCAGTGCATGTCTAGGAAGCACAGTGCACAGAATGTTGAGCCTGGAGTCAGGAAGGTGTGCATTCGAATCCAGCTGCACATACTTCCTAGCTGTGTGACCCTGGGCAAGTCACTTAACCTGTGTCTGCCTCAGTTTTTACAACTGCAAAATGGACGTAATAACAGCTACCTCGATAATATTTGTAAAGGCCTTAACGTCGTAGGGGCTCCGTAAGTGCTTCATTCCCTTTCTAGTGGGTGAGAAAGATCTAAGCAAATTCCAGAGAGGTCTGTGGGGCTGGCAGAGCCTGCTCAGCTCTTCTGGCCTACATGATCCTTCTCTGTACCTATGTATGTAGGCGTACGTGTGCACCCCAATGCAGGTATGTATTGTTCCAGGACAGACATGATCCATGAGAGACGGCAATCATCCAATGGCCCGGCCTGTCCATGAGAAATTCTCCCAAAAGGAGGAAAATCACTCTCTTGATCTATAAAATTAAAGCTTTATGTTATTAAACAGTTTATGGATTAATTCCAAAGCTCATTTTTGTAAGTACTGAACATGTTAGCATAGATAATAGATACAAAACCTCATCTGACAGCGTGTAATTCAGCATGAAAGTGCAAATCAAGATTAAAAGGAGGAATGAGTTCATCATCTTGCTGTACAAAATCCCTAATTGAGTCTAGAATTGTTTTTCCTTTCCTTAGTGTGGGTAAGTGTGGGAAGTGACAGTCTCTAAGTAGATGCCAGGTAAGTCAAGGGTTGTTTAAGGCTGGGCTTTTGTCTCTGCCCAGCAGAGGTGAGCACCTACAGGCCCTGGTTTGTGAGGTCCCTTAAGAGGTGCCCACTGGCATTTCCCTTACTTAGTTCCTGAGCTGTAAAAATACACATGGGATGGCTACCAGCAATGGGCAGCACCTATGGTTCAGATCACTGATTGATGAGGCCTATGATCTTTGGAATGCCCACTCCATCTTCCACTTCATCCTGTCTTCTGTCTTCTGTGGTCTGCAGACCTCATCTGAAGCATTGCGTCCATTCAGGGCCCAGAGTTTAGGGAGAACATTGACAAGGTAGCTGAAGAGGGTCCAAAGGAATGCAAACAGCATGGGGAAGGGCATGGAGTTTAGAACAAGTAAAGAACGTTTGATTGACTTGGACATACTTAGCCTAGAGTAGAGAAGATACAGGGGCAACATGATAGTTACGTTTGAATATTTGAAGGGCTTTCACGAGAAGGAGGGACTAGATTGTTCTATACTACCTCACCTCAGAGGGTAGAACCAGGAACACTGGGTGGAAGGTCAAAAAAGGCTTCCTGTGGCTCCCCGCTCCTTGGGAGACTACTGGTTGGGTATGTTGAAGAAGGCTTTCCTTTTGGGTACGGGCTGGACTAGAAGGCCGAAAAAGTCTCTTCCAACTCTCAAGTTCTTTGAAATGCTTGGCTAGCTCTCCTGGCCCTCCCCAGATTTCTCTGGGTTGAATATCCCTATGTGCCATGGCCTCAAAGCCTTGCCACACAGGTCGCTCTCCTCTGGATTGCTCTCTGGCTTCTCAGTGTCCTTCCCAGGACAGAATGCCATACCTCAGGGGTGGTCTGACTGGGGCAAAAGACAGTAGGAGTATTGTGGGCAGCAGCAGTTAATGAACACCTCAGTCCTTTTCTGTCTTTTTCCTGTATCTGTTAATGCTTCATGAATGCATTTTATCTTCCCCAAAGTAGCCTAAACTGCCAGGTGACTGGGAAGCACAATACAATGCCTGCACATAGTGGGCACTAAGTCAATGTTTCTGGATTGATTGATTGAAACATGTTTCCCATTTCTTTGTGTCCCACACAACGCCTGAGACTGGCCTGGGCCCATAGCAAGTGTGAGGTAAAGATGTCTTCATTAAATACTGATTAATAATCAACTCAATCTCATAAAACCCACCTAAAATAGCCTGAGTCAAGTGTAAAACTAAGGAAAAATGGCAGATGCCTTGAAGATGTCATGAAGATGTTTACTTAACAGAGAAACTTGCATCATCTTCCCATCATTAACCAGCAGGCACTCAACAACAGCATGAACATTGTT
>CM053775.1:4511178-4526087 GCA_028658325.1 Potorous gilbertii
TGTTCAAGAAAATAACCTTCTATGGTCTTAGTTTTTTCCCTTTTCTGGGCATTTTCCCAGCCAGTTACTTGACTTCTGAGAGTCCTCTCCACCCCCTGCCCAGTCCGTCCAGCTAGTGCTTGGGGTCTGAGATTCAAATGCTGCTCCCCAGCCTCAGGGCTTTTGGTGGCAGGCCTGACAGCTATTCAATGGGAACTTAATTCCTGGTGCTCAGGTGGGGGCAGGGCTGCCTCCCAGGCTCAGTTCCCTCAGGGGGTTTATGCAGAGACCTTCTGTAATGGAGCTGCTACCGAGCTCCTGCTTGATCTGGGAGCCTCTGGCCGCCTGCTGCCACTGCAGCTGCCTCTGCTGCTGCCTCTGCCCCTGCTGCTGCCTCCCGTGGGGGCCTGAGTCCTGGAGACACCCCGCTCCCCTCTCAGCCCGTCTTTCTCACTGACCTGTGAGTCTGTGGGTGGAGGGACCTTCGTGGCCACTGGAGATTCCATCCCTGAAACCTGCTCAGTTCTGCTTGCTCCTCTCAGTGCCACGAGGCCAGGCAGGGCAGGGGAGGGCTCCACTCCCGTCTGGTGCTCGATGGACCCTTAGGGTCAGTTTTTCAGGGCTTTCTGGAACGGAAATCTCCTTCACTGTGTTGCTGCGCAGCTTCCACTGTTCCAGAATTTGTTGGGAGTTCTTTTTAGAGGAAATCCATGGGCTGTGGGTTTGGAGCTAGCATAGGTGAGTCTTTCTACTCTGCCATCTTGGCTCCACCCCTCAGAATCAAGATCCAGAAAGATCTTGCCAGGCTAGAGCATTTGGTTGAATCTAATAAGATGAATCTCAGTGGGGATAAACGCAAAGTCTTACACTTGGGTACAAAAATTCTACCTCCTAAGTAGAGTATATGAAGGTAGAATTTTTGAGTAGCAGTTTCTTTGAAAAAGATTTAGCAGTTTTAGTGGACCATAAGCTCAATATGAGTTGGCAATGTGATATGAAGGCCAAAAAAACCTCTAACGTAATTTTGGGTTTCATTAAAAGGGGAAAATTTCTAGAAGAAGGGAGAGAGCAGTTCTGTACTCTATAATAGTATAGCTCACACCTGAAAGATTGTGTTCTGTTCCTAATGCCATGGCTTAGGAAGGACATTAATAAGCTAAAGAGTACCCAGAGGAAGGCAACCAAAGTGGAAAAGGGCCATGAGTCTATGACCTATAAGAAGTGGTTAAAGAAATAGGGCATACTTGTCCCAGAGAGGAGAAGACTCAGTGAGTCCATGAAAGCTGTCTTCAAGTATATGAGGGGCTATCATGTGGAGGAGGGACTAGGCTTATTCATTTTGTTTTGTCCTAGTTAGCAAAGCAAGGAACCATGGGGGAAAGTTGTGAAAAGGCCAATCTAGGCTGATGTCAAAAGCAATCAAAGCTGTCCCAAAATAGACAGAATGAAGTCAGAATGGAGCCAAGATGAGAGAGCAAAGTTGGGAACTCTCTTGAGTTCTCCCCCATTTCCTTTTCAAACCATTTTAAATAATATCTCAACATGAATTCTCATAAATAACACCTCAACATGTTGGTAGAACCAACAAAAGATCAGGGTGAAACAACTTCCAGTCCAAGACAACTTAGAATGTTGATGGGAAAGGTCTGTTTCATTAGGATAGAGTGGAGTGCAGCACAGGCCAAGCCCCTGCAGGCCAGTAGCAGGCCTTGGAGGCATGTGTATCAGTAGTCAAATGGAAAAGGAGGTAAAAAAGCTCAGTGGAGAAAATAATTCCTTAAAAATTAGAATTGGATAACTGGAAGCTAATTATTCCATGAAACACCAAGAAATAATAAAACAAAATCAAAAGAATAAAACAAAATGTGAAACATCTCATTAGAAAAGCAAATGAACTGAAAAAATAGATCAGGGAGAGACCATTTAAGAATTATGAGACTGCCTGAAAGCTGTGACAAAACAGAGCCTAGACATCACGTTTCAAGAAATTATCAAGGAAAACTGCCCAATATCCTAGAGCCTAAGGGTTAAATAGAATGAGTACACTGTTCACCTCCTGAAAGATATCCTCAAAATGAAAACTCTCAGGAAAAATACAACCAAATTCCAGAGTTCCCCAGACAAGGAGAAAATATTGCAAGTAGTCAGAAAGAAATAATTAAAATATTGAGTAGTTATAGTGAGGATGACATGAGATTTAGCAGCTTCTACATTAAAAGATCAGAGACATAGAATAGGATATTCCAGAGGGGGAAGGAGCTGGGATTACAACCAAGAATCACCTGCCCAACAAAACTAAGTATAATCCTTCAGGGGAAAATGGATATTTAATGAAATAGAGGACTTTCAGGCATTCTTGATGAAAAGACCAAGCTGAATAGAAAATTTGATTTTCATTTCAAATATAAGACCCAAGAGAAGCATAAAAAGGTAAACATGAACGAGAAAACATAAGAGATTCAAAAAGATTAAACTGTTTACATTCCTACATGGGAAGATAGTACTTGTTACTCATAAGAACTTTTTCATCAGGGCAGTTAGGAATCTACATAGACAGAGGGCATGGGTGTAAGAGGGCTATGATGGGATAATTAAAAAAACAAAATTAAGGAGTGAGAAAGAGGAAGGCACTAGGAGAAAGAGGAAGGGAGAGGTAGAATTTTCCAACATAAAAGAGGTTGTGAAAGGAAGATCTTTTATAGTAGAGAGGAAGATGGGGAATGAGAAGGGTAGCTTGAATCTTACTGTCAGAAGAATTGGCTCAAAGAAAGAAAAACAAACATTCAGTTGGATATAGAAATCTATCTTGCCCTGAAGGGAAATAAGGAGACAGGAGGATCATAGAAGGGAGAAGGATTGATAGAGTGGTCAGTTTATCAGGGGAGCTGATGGACAGAAGCAAAAATGACTTTTGAGCAGAGACAGGGTAAAAAGAGAAAGAGGGAGAGAGAGAGATAGATAGAGAGAGAGAGAGAGAGAGAGAGAGAGAGAGAAAGAGAGAGAGAGAGAGAGAGAGAGAGAGAGAGAGAGAGAGAAAGGATGAACAGGGGAAAAGAGGGTAGAATGAAATACATAGTTAATGATCATAACTGTGAATGTGAATGGGATGAACTCACCCATAAACAGAAGCAGATAGCAGAGTGTATTAAAAACCAGAATCTAGCAATATGTTGTTTACAAGAAAAACACTTGAAGCAGAAAGACAGTAAAAGTAAGAGACTGGAACAGAATCTATTATATTTCAACTGAAGTAAAAAATAAAAGCAGTAGCAATCATGATCTCAGACAAAGCAAAAGTAAAAATAGATTTAATTAAAAGAGATAAGCAAAGAAACTACATTTTTGCTAAGAAGTACCATAGACAATGAATAGCAAATGTATATGAACCAAATAGTATAGCATTCAAATTCTTAAAGTGAAAGTAAAATGAGTTACAGGAGAAAATAGATACTAAAACTATAGTAGTAGGGGATGTCAGCTTTCCCCTCCCAGATCTAGATTCACCAAAAAATAAGCGAGAAAGAAGTTAAGGAAATGAATAGAATTTTGGAAAAGTTAGACATGATAGACCTCTAGAAAAAACTGAATGAGAATAGAAAGGCATATACCTTTTTCTCAGCAGTACCCAGTACCTGCACAAAAACTGACCATTTCTTAGGGCATAAAAGTATCAGTACTGTACAATGATCAACTGTGAATGACTTAGCTATTCTGACAATGCAATAATCCAAGTTAACTCCAAAGTATCTATGATGAAAAATGCTGTCCTCTTCTAGAGAAAGAACTGATGGAATCTGAACACTGATTGAAGCATACCTGTTTTTACTTTCTTATTTTTTGGGGTTTTTTTTTTGGTCTGCATATTTTTAACATGGTTTGTATAAAAATATGTTTTTCATGACTGCACATGTGTAATCTGTATCTAAGTGCTTACCATCTCAGGGAGGAGGCAGTGCGGTGAAGCAGGCAGATGATTTTGGAACTCAAAATTAAAACAAAGTTAAAAATTGTTTTTAAATGGAATTTGAAAAAATGAAATATAAAAAATTTCACATAAAAATAAAAATGTGCTCAATTAGAACAAAAAAGAGGTAGTGGGTTCCTTATCCCTAGAGGTCTCCAAGCAAAGGCTGAATGCCTACTTGGTAGGTATGTTATAGTGGAAATTCCTTTCACCTGTGATTTGGACAGTTCCTTCCCTTCCAGCTCTCAAATTCTGTGGTTCAGTGATTCTTAAGCTTCCCAGGGGGTTCCACCTTTAAATTGCCTGGCAAATGCTGGGGTGGGGGATGGCCTGAGGCTATTTCCTCAGTAGGAATTCAAGACCTCTGATGGAGATGATTATATGTTTTACTTTGGAATTCTGTATGTGAATGCTAACTCAGGTTTCCTAAGGGAGGGGATGATCTTACAATAAACAGAGGTCCTAAAAAAGGATTACATGGTTTTAAGTATGACTAAAAGCAATGTGTCAATATCTTTCTACATGTATACACTTTTCCCTTAGTCAGTCAGTCAACAGGCATCTATTAAATGCTGACTATGTGAAAAGCACTGGTAATACCCAAGAAAGGCCAAAGTGTAGTCTTTGCCCTGAAGGGTCATCTTCTCATTCTAACAACAGACAAACAACTTGCACATGTCTAGACCTATATCCATCGATGTAGAGTGCAGGAAGGTAAGTGACAACTTCTGTTTCACTCACAATGTCCCTATTTGTGTGTGGTGGAAGCAGAATTTGAACACTAGTCTTCTTGACTAATTAAAATACTCTATCCACTAAACCACATTGTCCTGTGTCTTTTTTTCCACCCTGATTAATATAGAAAAGAAAATGAACTTTTTAGTCAATTAAACATCTAATCCCAGGGTAAAGGCAACCTTTCTGAAATGAGGGAATCTCAGACTCCACGTCAAGAGTTTGGGATTTCTTAAGCTTTGTTTTCATTTGGGTTTGAGTTGTAGTGTTTGCTCAGCTCTGTCCAAATAAGCAGCTCTGCCCTTATATCTCTGAGAAAAATCGTTATCCTGTTTCTTTCTGGCCTATCATTGCCTTTCATGGAAATTAGCAGCATTAACACATCTTAACATTTCCCATTGTCCTTTAATCATTTCAGCAAAGGGAGATGCAAATCAGAATCTGCAGCGATTTTTGGATTCGACTTCTTAACCCTCTATCACCATCCCCTGATATGTTGATGAGAGACAGCTGACCTCTGGAAGCAGTTATTTTTAGAATGTCAGAAAGCACTGTTCAAGGAAATAATTTTTCAAGACATGTTTAAATTTTATCTAGTGGAAAGAAGAGAAAGAAATGGCTACCCTAAAATGAAAATTTTTGAGATTGTCTTAGTTTATGTGCAATTTTCTTCTGGATAAATGGGACTTAATAAGTGGGTGCCATGCTTCATTAGCAAAGTTGATGACTCTTCAGACTTGGGTTAATGGAAGTCCAAATGTTGTCTGACATCAAGAGTGGGGACAGTTACTTATAGGCTAATAGATACGTATGGTTACATTCAAAAATAGACCACGATGTGAAAATGATGATAAGAAATAGTATTTCTGGAGCTGTTGAAATCAGAGCTGTAACTAGGGTGAAACGGTTGAATCTTTATCCCAGAGTGCTGAAATGTAGAAGGTAGTGACCATGGTTGTACTGCAGCAGGTAGAACAACAAATTTAACATTTGGTTTGCAAGAATAATTAATTTAAGTAGGATGTTACTGGATAACATTTTATCCTTGCCTTAGGTAATCTCATTCCTGGCCCAGATCCACTCTCTTCCCTCCCTCTACAGTAGCAGGGCCAGTGTCCCAGGGTCTCTGCCTTTCCTACATCGGGCAGTGTCCTGGGAGTCTCTCCCCCATGGAGTCTGGTGTCTTGAATTTCAAGACCTTTCCTTGTGTTTTCTATCCTTCAATGGAATTTGTCTTAAATAACTGATATGAGAATACTTTTCATGTTGTTTACCATGAGCACCAAATTTACTAGTTACTTGGTGGCTCTAGATGGTATACACTTAAAGACTTGAGGTCTCTTTGCATTTGCCAGTTCTAGCCTTGGAAGCAGGTAGAACCAGTGGATACTTGCTCCCCCCTGCAATCTTCCCAGAACAATTAGAAGGGCTAACTCTCATTCAGTCAGTCTTCACCAAGCATTTATCTGTTTGGCCATATATGTATTTATTGCTTTTGCTACTTAAAATAGTTGTATTGATGTCATTGGTTGTTTACATGAGTCATACCCACTCTCCCTGTTTATGAGAATTCTTGTAAAGAAAAACAGACCAAACCAACTGGTGGCATTTGTGTCTGATAGCATATATGCTATTCTCTACCCATAATTCTCTATTTATCTAATGAAAAGAAGAAAGTATTGATAAATATTTAATGAGCACTTGTCTTATGTAAGACATCACTAGAGCTGGGCTGGAAACTACTCTTCTGAAGACTTTTGGTTTGACTTCTCTGTCACTGGTAGTTGGTAGTGGTGGGGAGGATGGTGGACCACTCTTCCACAAGGGTTACCCCACTGATGATGCGTATGGGGCCAGTGGTCAAGGGGGATGGGAGATGGACTGCTCTTCCCAGGGGTCTTGGCAAGGATAGATGTAAAACGTAACAGTGGGTAGGAAGTGCCCTGCACATTGTTGAATTTTATGTCACAGCTGGTGTTATTACTGCTGTTGGGAGCAGGGTAGAGAAGGCAGAAGTCACAGACTAGGGACAAGTAAAGCTAGCTGTGTTTTCTGCCGTCTCACTCCTGGTTCTTACATCCTCCTGCTATCTCTCCCTCTCATCTGTCCAAACTTGCTACTAATAAATCTTTCATTTGAAGGAAGGTCCCTTGGAGTGATAATTGCTTGGCCTCCTAGAAAGCCACCTCCCACTACTTGTTTCTATCTGCCCTGCAGTTCCACCCTCCCATTATAATGGGAGCCCCATGAATGCAGATGCTGTCTTGTTGTTCTGTTTGCATCTCCAGCCACTTAGCATGGTATTTGGCTCCTCTCAAGTGCTTCATAAATGTTCATTTGTTCATCCACCCATCCATCAATCCATCCATCCATCCATCCATCCATCCATCTATCCATCCTTTGAGAAACAATATAGTTAACTGGATAGAAGCCTGGAGTTGGAGTCAGGGAGATGTGACCTACTCTCTGTGTCCCCTGGATTAAACGTACAGATGCTCATAAACAGTAGCCACAATTTAGTCTCATTGGAGCCTGAGGCTTGGCAGAAAATGAGGATCAAGAATTCTGTCGGTGAATGGTCATCGATTTGTACTGCTGCTTTTGGACTATTTGGATTTGCTTTGTTTTCATTTTTTTCAGTTAGTAAGTATTGATTTTCTCTGCTTCCTATCTTCCTCCCCGACTGAAAAAAGAAGAGAAACAAAGCCTACATAACAAAGATGCACAGTCAGGCCAGACAAATCCCTGCTCTCGTTCTACATCTCTGCACCCCGGTGAGTGCTTTGGCATTAACGCTAGCCATTGATGAGAACTCTTAGGGTTTTCCACGTTGTTTATGTTTATAAAGGTACTGTTATGGTCTATGTTGTTCTCCTGGTTCTGCTCACTTCACTCCAGGTCAGCTTCATTGACGTCTTCCCAGGTTTCTCTGAAACTATTCCTTTCACCGTCTCTTAGAGTTCAATGACATTCCATCACATGGGCTACTTTCATTGGGATGTCCGTTTGGAAAATACTTTTAGACCATAAAATGCTATATAGATGCTAGTCATTGTGGCTGTCATTCCTCTATCTATTACATAACTTGCAGTTTATCTCTCTGATCTGACTGATTTTGATGGCTGGGAGTTTCTGGGTAAGGTACTGAGCCCTTCATGAAGTCAATAACCTTCTTTGGGCTCCTAACACTTAATCATGCTTCAGATGCTGTAATTTCCGCTGTCAGAATAAGTGTTATCTCCTTATGAAATAGGAATCAAATCTATTTTTAATTTGAAAATGTGACACTGATTTTGAGCTTTGCTTGCCTGGAGAAGTTTCTTTTGTTTCAGGTGAGAACTGGGATTTTCAATGAGAAAATTTTAACCTAATGTATATAGTCAACATATCTTTTTGACATTGCAAATCTGTTGATATGATGGATCTCTGATCTCACTATTGGGGATAATCCTTGCCACAATGCAGATCACAAGCCATTCGTTCCCCCTTATCCATGTCCTAAAAACTCCAAAGGAGCTCCACCCAATTTACTTAGGGACCTTCCTCTCATTCTCTTGATGTTCTGTGTCTACCAGTGGATCACATGGGGCATCCACAGCTTATTCCTCATTCTTTTTATGTCATCATTGCGTGCCCTTTTCTGATGTTATTTCTCTCATGACATCCCTAATATTTCTTATCTGGTACAGCTCTGGGCTAGAAGATGGGCAGAGAGCACGGACTCGGTCAGGAAGACGCAGGTTCAAATCCCACTTCAGACACTTGGGCAAGCCACTTAAGTGCTTTGAGCCTCAGTTTACTCATCTTTATAATGGGATTAATAATAACACCTATTTTCCCAGGCTAATTATTTGTTTCAACTTGGATTCATCAGAGACTGTTGTACTCTGTAACTCATTGCCATGGACTATCACCCAAAGCATTGGTTTTCATGTAATTTCATTTGTACAGGAAAAAGTAAGTGAGGAAACTCCCTTTAGCAATGTAGATCACCTGTTCTGCAAATTGTAATCTTAGATTATAAGTGCCTGACAGACTGACAATTTAAGCAGCTTTCCCAGGGTCATGCATGTGCAAATGCATTTGTGTGTGTGTGTATATGTGTGTGTGTGTGTGTGTGTGTGTGTGTGTGTGTGTGTGTGTGTGTGTGTGTAAGAGAGCCACCACGTGTCAGAGATAGGACTTGAACAGAGGTTCTTCCTGATTCCAAGGCCAACTCTCTATCCACTATACCATGATTGTCTCTAGAAGATATTAGTTTTAAAATACGGCATTTTTCAGGAAGACATGTGGAGTCATTGAAAGAACTGTGTCATGTTCCAAAGGCAGTCTACCCTGATACCTTCCTTTGGTATCCAGCTCATCATCCATTTGAAGTGCCTGTCCAAGTTCTACGTATTGATGGACCAGCTCTATGAATTATTCATCCAATTGTTTATCTCATATTTGAACAATTGTCTTTCTTCGTCCACTTCATGTTTTAATGTGTACAGTTAAGCTAAACTCATTTTTTATGACTAGGCATATCATTTTGGAGGTTTAATATAATCATCACAGCCCTATTCACCAACAAAGGCATCTGGAGACCCTTATTGTCAATAAGGAATTCCTCTTTGACTTGGACTCTGTGTTAGCTGTCCTCCACAAAGATGGTGCACATCTTTGGCAAGCAAAAGCCTCCTCCTTGTGTATTTTGCATGACACACATTTCACTACACAACTGGATATGAGGTATTGTCCCACCATCCTAGAATTTTATAATTCAAGGAACCTTTCAGTGCTTTCTTTAGTCCAAATCTGTGCCGGAGGCAAGACTTCCTTTGGCAATCTCTGACTAATAAGTGGTTGTCTTCCAGTCATGGGGTGCTCACTAATTCATTAGGCAGCTTATTTCTTCTAATTGTTGGGAACCTTTCCTTATATTGGACTGAAAATTGTCTTTAGAGCCTTTCAATCTTTGGTCCAATTTCTTCACCCTGTGCCACACAAACTAAGTTTACTCCCTCTTCACTATCATGTCCCCCATCGTCTTCTCTTCTCCAGGCTGGGAATCTCGAAGTCCCTCAACCTTCTTCTGTAGAGTAGTTTTGAGACCCTTCACCATTCTGGCCCCTATCTACCAGTTGTCTCCCCTAAGACTGTGGTCACCTGAATAGTAGCCATCATTTTGGATGTAGTCTGACTAGGCCAGAGATTGATAAAATTCGTACTTTGCTTGTTTGAGTCACTAGACTTTTAGTCAAGCACCCCAAGTTTTCAATAGCTTTGTTCAACGTTTTTACACGAGCTCTTTTTGTCAATCACTTATTTATTAGAAGGACAACTCTCCTAACAGTTCCTTCGACTTGCGATTTTGTAAACATCCTCAATTTCCATCTCCTTTGCTACCCACCCTTAAGCCCTTGAGAAATTGCTAAATTCCTTCCCCTTTTCTGTATCTCCCACTGCATCTACCAAATTCATGGGACAGGATCCAATGATAGTGGCCAAGGTGGCCTGAAACAAACTGATTCTCTTTGGAATAACTCAAAAGTGTTGAGGTGTGGTGGACAGAACCCTGGACTTGTAGCCAGGATCTGGGTTTGAATCCTGCTTCTAAAAATTACTCTCTGTGTGATGCTGAGCAAATAAGTCACTTTAACTCTTTGAGTCTCAGTTTTCATTCTCTGTAAAAGGGGACTAATGATACTTACCTTACAGGATCATTGTGGGGAAAGAACTCCCTAAAGCTAAAAGCATGAGGGAAGTATATGAGCTCTTGGAGTATCATCACTGTCAGTGTGGTGACTAGCATACATCATAAGTGATAATATCCAAAAGGCTCAGTGGAATGAATTCAGGACTTGGAGTCAGGAAGAACTGGGTCAAATCCTACCACTGACATATCTTAGTTGTTGGCCAGACACAACTGTGTGTGAAGTCATTGGAGGGAGTTCTCCCACCTAAAGAACTTCTGGTCCACAGTGTATGGATATAAATGATAGAGTAGCATTTGATCAGTCAATTAATGGGAATTTATTAAGTACTCACTCTGTGCCAGGAACTGTGCTAAGTGTTAAGGACACAAAGAGAGGTGAAATCAGGCCCTGCCCTCAAGTAGCTAACACTCTAGAAGGAAAGGCAACATATAAATGATGAGGTACATACAAGCCACATAGATTAGAGAGGAAGCCACCTTAGAGGAGAAGAATCTGGCTTCTAGGGAGACCAGAAAAGGCAACTTGCAGAAGGTAATGATTAAGCTGAACCTTAGAAGAGACCAAGGAAATTAGGATAGAAGGTAGGACGGAAGAAAGGAAAGATGGAAGGAAGGAATGAAGCAATTATTAAGGACCTCCTATTTGTCACACACTATGCTAAACATTTTGCAAATATTATCTAATTTGATCCTCACACCAATTCTGGAGGGCAGTTTTTGTTATTATTCCCTCCATTTTACAGTTGAGGAAACTGAGCCATATGGAGGTTTAAGTGACTTACCCAGGGTTACACAGCTAGGAAATGTTAGACGTCAGATTTGAACTTGGGTATTCCTGACTCTATCCACTGAGCAACCTAGCTGCCTCAGGCGGCAGAGCATGCAAGGCAAGGGGACCTTACAGAAATCTATTTCAAAAGGAGCTTTGTGCAAATATAGCCAAAACAAATTCATTCTGAAAGCACATTCACAACACTCCTGGAATGCCTGTCTTCAGGGAGCTTTGAATCTACTTGGGGATCCTATGAATGTACAATTCAAGATACCTTCACAGAACAGGAGAGAAAATTTAGGTGGGATCTAGCAAATGGAAACCAACCTTTGAAGAAGTGAAATTATGCAAAGGGTGAAGGGCAAAGGGCCTTGATATGCCAATGGTAAATGGGTATCTAGGAGGACACCAGCAGAAGAGCCCAAAAAATATCAGGTCAGAATATAGGAGCACCAGGAAAGGATGGAGTTCATAAAAAGAGTTTTAAGCATTCACAGAGGGAAGTGGTAGTCAGTATAGTGAAATTATAAGTGAGAGCTCCAGAATAAAGAGATATTCGTTGGATCTGGATTTGGCCAATGGATGATCAGTGGTGACTTTAGAGAGCAAGTTCTGTTCATACAAAGGAAAACCAGAGAGCAGATATCTAGGGTGACAAGATCCAGGGATGGATGGGCTCCTACTATTCAGAGGACTTGAGACTCCTAGATATAGAATAGAGGGAGTGAGGGAGATCAAGAATCATATGATCCTAGAATTAGAACTGGAAGTCACCTTAGTGGAAGTGTAATTAAGGTGGGGCAACTGGGGCTTTGTCCTAAAGTAGAAATTTGAGAAAGGGCTAATGACATTATCCCAGGATACATTTTCTCCCTCTGGCCCTGATTTGTCCCTGCCTCCTCCCTTCTCCACCACCATCCCAGCAGTATAGAAACATCATGGAGGGTGATGGAATTCCTCAACCTGATAACTTCTCCTTCATGAGCCTAGACCTTATCACAGGTATAAACATTCTAGTTACACATTGGTATCTTGGACATCAGTGCATCTGACCCCTCGTTGTACAAGATAGGAAACTGTAAGTTCCAGGAAATGAAGAGAATGGCCCAAAGTCACACTTGCAGTAAATGGCAGAGCCAGATTTTGAACCTATCCAACCCGTCCTTCTTCCCACAATTCCATATTGCCCACTCGGTAGCAAAGCTGGGATTCAGACCCACTTCCCTTTCTAGCGTAGCCCCCCCGCCATAGCCTATTGTCCTATACAGACACTCTGTTGCAACTTCAGAAACATTTCTGTATTCTAGGTACTAAGAAGCTTTGAGAACTAATTATTCATGTAATAACGTTTTCTTTGGTAAATTATGATTAGTGTCTTTTCTCAATAAAGATGTGTGCAAATTGAATTTACAGTAATCTGATTTCTATTTGTAATGTACGTTGCTTTTGCATTCTGGCAACTTGAGCTCCATCACCAGGAAAGGAAGGAAATAATTAGCAGTTGGCCAGTTGACAGAACTGGAATTTTGGGATTTTCCAGCTGTTGTGCACAGTGTCTGTGCACAGAGGCTCAGCTGGTCCTGCAGAAGGAGAATGGCAGTGATGAGATCATGTTGGCAGGCCCTTGAATGTGGTTCCAACCTAAGGACATAGAGAAGGCCCAGGGAGGCCCATCAAAGGGGCCAGAGGTTATAGATGGAAGGCTACAAGGGACCTTCAAGGCCCTCACATCCAAAACAGAAACCCAGAGAGAGGACGCTCCACTCAGTGCAACTAACAAGCATTAATTCAGCTTCTCCTATTGTCTGTGCCCAGAGCATTGGTAGGCACTGGGGGTACAAAGGGAAAGATGAAATACTCCCTGCCCTCAACTAGCTTTCATTATCCTGGGGAGATACATGCATATAAGGAACTAAAGCCCAATAGTAATAGTAATTTCAAGCCAGGAAGAGTGCTATTGACTGGGGAAATCAGGGGAATGGAGACATTTGTAGGAGCTGGAATTTGAGCTAGGCTGTGAAGGCAGTCAGAGATTCAAGGAGACCAGGGTGAAACATGAAGGAGTGCATTCTAGATATGAGGGTCCCACGGGGGTCAAGATATGGAAACATCATTTCTCTTCCTCCATCTGTGGGACATGGAACGTTATGTATGGTGAAGTGACTTACCCAAGTTAACAAAAGTACAAAGTAGCAGAGTTTGCTCGGGAAACCAGTTCTTTGACTCACAATTCAACAGTCCAGACAATGGCTGGAAGAGGTGACGTTGCAAAAGAATAATTAAGAACCAATGTTGACAGGTTGTATAATCATCAGCAAACTACAGGATCTACAATAAACCAATCAATTGGTGAGAATTGATTGTTTCTACACATTGACCAACCTTCTATATTGCAGTAATTTAATTCAATTCAACAAAAATGTCTTAAAAGTACCTGCTATGTGCCAAGTGCTGTATTGGATGCTGGGGATGCAGTGATAAAAATGAAGTCATTCCTACCTTCAGGAGGCTTCCATTTGACTGGAGACACAACATGCACATAGATATCAACCAACACAATTAGTCAGAGCTTCTCTGGGAGAGGGGATATCTGAACTGAGCCTGGAAGGAAGTTAGAGTTGAACAAGCAGGTAAAGAAGAAGAGGGACTATGTCCTAGAGAGGGAAAATGGCCTATGCACAAGCACAGAGATAAGAAGCAGAAGTAGAGTGCCAACTTTGGGAAGTAGAACATAGGCCAGTTTGGACAGAGTAAAGAGTATGTGAAGTGGGGATAGATACACAATTAGTCTGGAAAGGTAGACTGGAACCAGATGGGAAAGGAGTTTAAATGCCAACTTGAGGAGTTTGCATTGATCCTGAAGACAGTAGGGAACCAATGAAGATTGTCGAATGAGGGCGTGACATGGTTATATTCTTTTGGAAGATGTGTGGAGGATGAATTGGACATGGAGTAGGGACACAAGTTACAGGCTTTTACAATAATCTAGGAAAATGGTGACAAGATCCTGAACTCAGCTAGTGACTGGGGATGGTAATATTGGGAGTGAGGCAGAGGGAGAGGGGAGAATCCACCTGAGGGACATCATGGAGATAGAATTGGCAACTGATGAATGAGTGAGTGAAGAACTGAGGTTGACTCTGGACATCTTTTTCCTGCCTCTTCTATCATCTGATCCTTAACAACAACACCAGGTTTTTGAAGGCATTATTGCATGTTTTATAAATGAACAAACTGAGATGTAGAGAAGGAAAGTGATTCTTTCTTTTTTCTGTGTTGAGTATTTAATCTCCCCAGTTACAAGTAAAAACAATTTTTAACATTTGTTTTTAAAATTTTGAATTCCAAATTCTCTCCCCTTCTCCCTCCCCCCCATTGAGAAGGTAAGCAATCCCATATAGGTTATTCATGTGTGGTCATGCAATACATAAACGTAACAGTCATGTTATGAAAGAAAACGGACAAAAAACCTGAAGAAAAATGAAGAAAGTAAAAAAAAAGTGTGCTTCAATTTGTATCCAGACGTCATCAGTTCTTTTTCTGGGGATGGATAGTATATTTCATCCTAAGTCCTTCAGAGTTGTCATGGACCAGTGTATTGCTGAGAGTAGTTAAGTCTTTCACAGATAATCATCTACAATTTTGCTGTTTATTTCAGATTTTTGGGATACAGAGGCCTTGACTCCTATGTCTTTTCCTGATGGTAAGCATTATTTTTCCTCGTCAGAAAGGAAGGGGGAATCATCTGTTCACCAAGAAAG
>CM053775.1:4526187-4558938 GCA_028658325.1 Potorous gilbertii
GCAGCGGGCCTGGCTGCTATTCAATGGAAGCTTAAGTTCTGGTGCTCAGGTTGGGGCAGGGCCGCCCTCCCAGGCTCAGTTCCCTCAGGGGGTTTATGCAGAGACCTTCAGTAATGGAGCTCTTTCCGAGCTCCTGCCTGCTTGGGAGCCTCTGGCCGCCCGCTGCCTCTGCCCCTGCCTCCTGAGGGGGTCTGAGTTATGGAGACTCCCTGCTTCCCTCTCGGCCAGCCCAGAAATGTCTCTTACTGACCTGTGCATCTGTAGGTGGAGGGACCTTCGCGACTGCCAGAGATTCCGTCCTTGAATCCTGCTCGGATCTGCTTGCTCCTCTCGGTGCTGCGTGGCCAGGGCAGGACTGGGCTCTGCTCCCATCCGGTGCGCAACGGACCTTTGGGATCAGTTTTTCAGGGCTCTCTGGAATGGAAATTTCCTTCATCCCATTGCTGCGCAGCTCCACTATTCCAGAATTTGTTGGGAGTTCTTTTTAGAGGAAATCCATGCGCTGTGGGTTCGGAGCTAGCATATGTGAGTCTTTCTACTCCACCATCTTGGCTCTGCCCCCCTACAATATTGCTGTACCTGGTACATTTCAATTTGTATCAACCCATGTAAGCGTTTCAAGTTTTTTTTCTGAGAGCATCCTGCTGATCGTTTCTTATAGTACAGTAGTATCTCATTATAATTACACACCATAACTTATTTGGCCATTCCCCAATGGCTATGAATCCCATCAATTTCTAATTCTTTACTCCCAGAAAAGAGCTGCTATAAATATTTTTGCATATATAGCTCTTTTCCTAATAGTGGTTTTGCCATGTCAAAGGGTATGCATGGTTTCGTATCCCTTTGGGCATAGTTCCAAATTGTTCTATAGAATGTTTTAGTAAATTCACAACTCTGACAACAGTGCGTTAATGTCTCATTTTCCCCACATCCTTTCCAATATTTACTTTTTCTGTCCTGTTATCTAGTCAGTCCTCTGAAAACAAGACTGACTATTCCATTGATCCATTTCTAATATTTTTTAGTATTGTTAGTGTTTTTAGTGTTGTTTTCCTTTACATTGTTTTGGTCGCTGTATATGTTAGTCTCATCAACCTCTTTAGTTGGTTCTACACTAGTTCATAAAAATCTGATCAAGTTTTTCTAAATTCTTCACATTCACCAACATTCCATGATTTCTCCAGCCATTTTTTAAATCAATGGGCATCCATGCTATTTCCTGGTAGTTTTTTCTACCACAAAAATGCTACTAAAAATGTTTTGGAATATGTGGGACCTTTCCCATAGTCTTTTACATCCTAGGGGGTATATGCCCAGCATTGATATCATGAGGTCAAAGGATATGGCCAATTTAATCATTTATCTATGATTTATATACCCCAAGGTATATAATAAGCCACATTTGTCCATATATAGGGCAAGCAACATTATGCCTTCAATGGCTATCTTCAGCGGCTGCTCCAAGGTTACTTCCACCTTGGATGTATGAGCAGCTCCTAGGTAACAGCTGTGTGCAATTTACTTATAACTAACTGAGCATGCTCAGACTACAGCCCCCTGTTGCTTTGTCCTCCTGGTTCTCTGTCTAGAAATATGAATAATTCATGACTTATCAAATAACTCTAGCCCTCAGTTCCTGCAGGATTTCAATCTCTTTTTCAGCTTTGCATGATCCTGAAAAGATTATACACTTACATATAGATTAACGTGCATTTACTGAATGAAATAGAAAATGAAAGGTGTAATAATAAAATCCACCCTAGCTCGAGGAGGTACAGTGGCTTGTGTTCACTTGAACCCACCCATTTCTGTCATACTCTTCTTAGGTTCTGCCTCTCACTGCTGTTATTAATTCTGGCCTACCCCAAAGGCCCATTGCCAAATTTTTCTCTCATAATAAATGGAAGAGGAAAAGACTGTCTAACCAAGCCCCACCTTCCCCTAGCTATTCTAGGAGGAGGTTACATTCACAAATGGTTTTATAGACCAGTCCATAGCTCTACCAATAATGTATGGAAAAATGCCTTCCCCATTGACTCTCTATCTTTAGTCAACCTGGGCAATCTGCTGGGTATGTGACATGAAAGTTCAGAACTGTTTTGATATGTATATCTCTTACTAGAAGTGATCTGGAGTGAGCTTTCCTATAGGTGCTGGTATATTGCAATTATTTAGAAAACTTATTGCTTACACACTTTGATCACTCCTCTATTGGGGAATGGTCCTTTGATTTTTCTATCTGGATGAATTCTCTATTCATCTTAGATTTTTATCATTGAGGTTTATTGCTAACTTTTCTCTTTCCAATCAGCAGTTTCTTTCCTGATTATAGTTACATTGATTTTGCTTATGCAAAACTTTAAAAACCATGTAAAATAAAAATGGCCTATTTTCTCTTTTGTGATCTTTTTGATATTGGTTATGAATTTCCTCCTAAGTCATAGATCTGAAAGGTGAGAGTTTTTTAAAGGCCATGGCTTTTTACATTAAGACTGTTGAACTCTTTGGGGCTTATTTTGATGTATGATATACAATTGAATTTCCACCAAACTGCTTTCCAATTTTTCTGGAGTTAACGCATAGAAAGGATTTTGCAAACCTGAAAGTCCTAGAGAAATGGTAACTACTTTATTGTTGTTATTAGTGATAGTAATAGTGGTAGTAGTTGTAGTAGCATGAGTACTAATGATGCTAGTAGTAGTAGCAACAGCAGCAATAATACTAGCAGCAGTAATAGTAGTAGTGCTGTGTGTGCTCGTCCTTCGTTGCTGAAGAAGACCAGGCCATCGGAGAAATGATGACATGACTTGCACTTGACTTTGTTCTGAGTGAGGGAGGGCTGTGCAGGTCACCAGCCTCACTTCTCCTCCAGAGCCATCTGGATCCAGTGACCAGAGATTCATCGGGATGACTGGAGGTGACCCAGGGTGAGTCAGTGGGGGTTAAGTGACTTGCCCAAGGTCACACAGCTAGTGAGTGCCAAGTGTCTGAGGTGAGATTTGAACTCAGGTCCTCCTGACTCCTGCGCTGGTGCTCTATCCACTGCACCACCTAGCTGCCCAGTAGTAGTGCTAGAAGTGCAGCAACAACAGCAGCAACAGTGATATCTTTTTGAGCAAGAAGCTTATATTCTCAGTTTTATCAAACATTGGGTTATTGTATTCCCATGAATCTGAGCTCTGTTTCCTAAAGTTTTTATTAACTGTTTTAGAGCATAGTTTGAAATCTAGTAATGCTAGTTCCATTTCATTCCTGCTTTTTTCTTATTTCCCTTGAGATGCTTGACCTTTCAATCCTCCAAATGATTTTTCTTCTCATCTTGTTGAATTGTATTTATATAAGTCCTGAATATCTTAGGTTAACTGCTAGGTATTTTATGGATTATTTTAATCCTTCTGAATGAATTTTGTGTTTCTATGTATTTCTGCTTGGTTTCATTAGTAATATACAGGAAAGAACATTAAGGTCTTAGCTACACGGTTCCAGTATAATTGCTTCACAGGATGGCTAGTCTAGCACTAGTATCTGGGTCAGAGGAAATTAGCTCCCATGGGAAGCAAGAGTGGAGGAGACCCCGAAAAAGAGCAGTGAAGTCCAGGCCATCAATATGGAGGGAAGCAATAGATCCGTGAAGCATCAATAGGGATTGGTTGAGAGGAAAGACTGAAAATCCAGTCTTATCTTTTCCAGGGACCTTATCCATTGTATACTCTAAATGAGTGGTTTTCAAATATGGTCTGGAGACCTTGAGACCCCTTGAAGACTCTGAAAGGTTAAAACTTTTCATAAGACTTTTAAAATATTTTATATTCTAATATTGCAAATATCAATCACTATAATTCACGTAAGTGAAAACTCTTTGATTGGGATTCTCAATGTAAAAATTTAAGAATATAAAGGTTTCCTGGGACCCGAAAGTTTGAGAAGTGCTGCTTTAAGTCACATATCTTAAATGATTTGTGAGATTAATACAGGGTTGTATTATGATATTTCTTAAGACTTTGTAGGTTGAAAGTAAGTGCTTTGGAACATATAGCAAAAACTATTAGATTTTTCTAGGAAACCCTGGAATGCAATTTACATATTATTTTGACAAATTCTTGAATATTGCTATTATAAGGACTCGATTCTAAGTATATCAAATACAACAAAATTAACTAAATTAGGCTCACAGTAAAAAGTTATTGTGTTTCTTTCACCATGAAAACTGGAGGCACATTTGAATATTTTGAACATATTTAACCAAATGATCTAAATATGAACATTGTGGTCCATAAGAAAGAAAGCGTTTATTGAATAAAATATTTTTTCAGGAACTGAATGACTACTAGCCTTAAAGGCTAGTCATATTGCATTGGACCCTTAATGATTTTTTTAAATTAAATTTTATTTAACTTTCAGATTCACATTCTCTCTCTCCTACCTCTTCTGCACCCCATTAAGAAAGCAAGGAAAACAAACTCCCTGTTTCACACATACATAGTTAAGTAAAACAAATTCCTATGTTGTTCATGCCCTCTGCACTCAAATATATTTCAATCTATTCTCTGAATCCATCACCTCTATATTGGGAAGCATATTTCATCTTGAATGCTTTAGAATTGTAGTTAGTCATTGTGTTGAAGAGAGTTTCTAAGTCTTTCAAAATTATTTGTCTTTATAATATTGCTGTTATTGTATAAATTTGTGGTGTCAAACTCAAAAAGAAATGGCTGCCTGTGATCTGTGTACTGATGTGGAAAACCAAATATTAACATTATTTATGTTGTATTGCATTTTTATTAATACTTCTCAATTACATTTTAATCTGTTTTGAGCTTCACTCCAGAATTTTTCAGGCTACTCGCACTAAGTTAGACCACTCTGGAAATTGTTGTCTTGGTTCTGTCTGTCTCTCTACATTAGTTCATACAAGTCTTCCAATGTTTCTGTAAAACTGCTCCCTTCATAATTTCTTACAGCACAGTAGTATCCTGTCACATTTATATTCCATAGCTCAGTCATTAAGTGTCCATTTTATCCCTGTGCTAATCTGGGCTGTAAAAAGGACTCATTGTCATGTTCTTGGATTTTCCAATCAGGACTTGAACTTATGTATTTTCTAGATCTTTGTGGAGCAGCTGGACTGTACTTATTCTTGCTGTTCTACCATCTTGGCTCTGCCCCTGGCCTGTGATGATTGATATTAGGTTGGAATGATGGGATTTCTTGGGCGTAAGAGCTTGAAGGAAACCTACATATCATCCAGACCAACTTTTCATTTTACAATTGAGCAAAATGGAGTCAAGAGGAGTAAAGGTTTGTCTAAGTAAGTAGCAACTCCAAGCTTTTAACCTGAGTCTTTTGACTCCAAATCCACTGTTCTTTCCATGACCTCACTGATTCTCATGAGATGATAGAGAGATAGCATAGATGAAGATATTTCTATAAAGACTGGGTCAGGTTATGCTCCACTAATTGAAAAAAACAACAACTGTAATTTCTGACATTTCTGACTCAAAGCAAATCTATTATTGAGTATCTGTTGCCAATGAAATATTTCCTTGGAGAGACAAGAGGACCAGGCTTAGTATTACCATCCTTGCCTCCTGGAAAATAGTCATTTATTATTCAGGTCAGTTTTTTTAAAATAAGGCATTTGAAATGAGTCAAAGACCAGTGAGCCATAAGGAATATCAGAGGTCTTCTGGCCCAATATTCACCTGAGTAGAAATCCTCTCTAAATAGTTTCCATAACTGATCATCTGGCTATTCCTTGAAGACCTTTAGTGACAGGGATATTGCAAGATAGTCCATCCCGCTTTTCACAAATCTCATTTGTTTTTGCTTGTATAAGTTTTCAATCTGCCTGTCTTTAACTTCTCTATGCTAACTAGCCTGGCACTGCATTCTGCCATTTTGGATCAAGAAGAACAAGCTTAATCTTCTTCCTGCACCTAGGCAGCTGGATGGTGCAGTGGATAGAGTACTGGGTCTGGAGTCAGGAAGATCACAATTCAAATCTAGCCTTAGACACTTACTACCTGTTTGACCCTCAGCAAACCACTTAGCCTTGGTATGCCTCAGTTTCCTTAATTATAAAAAAGGATCATAATAGCACCTACCTCTGAAGGCTGTTGTAAAAATAAAAGGAGACCACAGCAATAAAATGCTTAGTTAGGGTTTTTAATAAATGCTTATTCCCTTCCCTTTCTCTTCCATGTGATTAGTTTTCCTATATTTGAAGGCAACTTCCTTGTCCCAGATATCTTCTCTAGTATTGCTATCCTCAATTTATTCACCTTATTTTCACATTATCTGATCCTAAGGCCCTACACTAATCTAATCATCCCCATAAATGTACTCCATCTTGTCAATGTCCTTCATAAAATATGGTGCCTAAAACTAAAGACATCATTTCAGTTGTGGCCCGCCCCAAGAAATCTACAAGTCAAACTTGTTCACTAGGGCTTTCTTAATGCAGCCTATGATGTTACTAGTTGTTTTTTTTTTTTGCCACATATTACTATTGATACATGTTAAAATTACGCTCCACTAAAAGAATCAAATCACTTTCAGCTGAACTATTACCCTCTAACCCCTCTCAATTTTGTACTTGTATAGTTGACTTTTTGAACTTAAGTATAAGATTTTGTGTTTATCCCTATTAAGTTTCCTCTTATTCCATTTTGCCCAGCAGTCTAGCTCCTCAAGGTTCCTTTCATCCTGACTGCTGTCCAAGGTGCTAGCTCTACCTCTTAGTTTTGTTTCATTTGTGAGTTTGATAAGCATGCCATCTAGGGATTTTTCTGAGTTATTGCTAAGAAATCTTGAACAGCACAGAGCCAAGTGCAAATGTTTGGTGGTTCTCCACTAAGAACTAGTTCTCTAGTTAACAATTAGCTGTTAATAAATCTTCTTTGGACTCAGTCATAAACTTCAAACTTACCTAATTGTACTATTGTGTAGACCAGAGATTGGCAAACTGCAGCTGCCATATCCAGTCCTCCCTGGTCCCTATCTTCCTTTTCTGTGGTCCTTAATCTAAGAAAGGTTTTTACATTTTAAAATAAAATTTTATTGTACGTAAAAATCTAAATGCCATACTTATCTGACAGGCCATACAAAAACAGGTGATGGGCCATAGTTTGTCCACTAATGATATATTCAATATCTCATCTTGTCCAGAAAAATTGCATATGAGGTTTTTGCCAAACTGAAATATTAGTATATTGAAATATTAGTATAATGTGTCATCTATCCATTCATTCATTCAATGAGCATTTATAAAGCACCTACTATGTTTTTTGCATTGGTATGTGCAAAGACAGAAATGAACCAGTTCTTTTCCTCAAGAACTTTCTATTCTATCGGGGGAAGTAATGAAGTAATTTCTAGGTGGAACACTAACAACGAAGGGATCAGAAGAGACTTCCTATTACAAGTTGCACTTAAGATGATCTTTGAAAGAAGCTAGGCATTCTTCAAGGTGGAGAAGAGGGGGGAGTGCATTCCAAGAGTGCATTGGAGACAGTCTGTGCAAAGGAATAGAGAAAGAAATGGAATGCTTAGAGGCTGGGCAATAGCTAATGGGTCAATTTGACTGAAAAGTAGACTGAATAAAGGAGGCTAGTATGTAGTAGGCCTGGAAAGGTGAGGTGAGGTCAGAGTGTGAATGGATTAAAAGCCAAGGAGAGGAGTGGTAGAACCAAGATGGTGGAGTGAGAATCAGCATTTTTGCCCAACTCATCCAGCATACCACCTCCACTATGATCTAGAAAGTGTGCCACATTGAATTCTGATTGAGAAAGCCAAGGAAAAGTCCATAGAAGTAATTTTTCCATCCCAGGGTAGCTGAGGAAGATAGAGAGGTCTTAAGAAAATGGGATAGGAGTTGGCTAGGAACACATCACAGCAGTGGCAGTGGCAGGGGGCATTCCAGTTCCCAGGGATGATAAGAAGGCTGAGACTATACACCAGAGTATGAAGCACTAAGAAATCCCAGGGGACATCTGAGCCAGTTTTGGGAGCAGTAATGGGTGTCAGCTGGCAGCTAGTTCCAGGTCATAGCCCCAGGACAGAGAGGAATGGTTATGGATGAGAGAGTCCAGAGCTGTGTATGAAGCAAGGAACAAGTTCCAAAAACTTAGCTGTGTGGCCTGAGCCCAAGACCAAGTAGGGAATCAATTCCAACCTTTAGCCTCACACGAGTCTGCAGTGGAACAATTGACCATATCAATAATATAAACAACAAAAATCATATCATTATTTCAATAGCTGCAGAAAAAGCTTTTTGACAAATTCAATACTCATTCCTGTTTTTAAAAAATTAGAAAGCACAGGAATAAATGGAATTTTCCTTAAAATTATGAGTAGTATCTATCTAAAACCAAGAACAGGCATTATCTGCAATGAGGAAAAGCATGAAACTTTTCCAATAAGATAAGGAATGAAGCAATGATGAAGTAAATCATTCCTATTCAGTGTTGTGAAAGAAATACTAACTATAGCAGTAAGATAAAGAAAAAAAGAAATGGAAGGAACAAATATAGGCAATGAGGAAACAACAACGTCACATATTGTAGATGATATGATTTACTTGGAGGACCCTAGAGCGTCAACTAAAAAAAACTAATAAAAAAATTAACAACTTCAGCAAAGTAGCAGGATACAAAATAAGCCTGCACACATCTCAGAATTTCTGTATCTTACCAACAAAACCCAGCAGAAAGATATAGAGAAATTTCATTTAAAATAACCACAGACAGTAAAGAATACTTGAGAGTTTACTTGCAAAGACACATACAGAAATGATATAAATACAATTACAGAATGTTCTACAAAGAGAGACAAATCTAAATGATTGGAGAAATATTCCTCGATAATGAATAAGCAGAGCCAAGTGAAGCAGGTAATAAAACGACTGTCAGATCTATGGATAGGGGAAGAACGCGTAACCAAACAAAAGATAGAACTGTTCACCGCAGGTAAAATGGGTCATTTTGATTATGTTATATTTAAAAAAAAGGTTTCCCACAAGTAAAACTAATACATCTAAAATGAGAAGACAATCAGGAAACTTGAAAAAAATACTGTCAGGAAGTTTCTTTGACAAATGTCTTCTAAAATATATGGGGAACTGAATTAAATCTATAAGAATAAGAGCCATCCCTAAACTGGCAAATGGTCAAATGATATGAATAGGCAGTTTTCAGAGGAAGAAATCAAAGCTCTCAAAAGTGCTTAAAATCTCTAATAATCAGAGAAGTGCAAATTATAACATCTCTGAGGTACTAGCTTATACTGACTAAGATGAAATTGACTAAGATGAAAAACAAGGAAAATGACAAATGATGGAGGGAATATGGGAAGACAGGTACACTAGTGCACTGTTGGTAGAGCTATGAACTACGCCAATCATTCAGAAAAGCAATTTGGAACTATCCCACAAATGATCTTAAACTGTGTATACCCTATGACTCAGCAATAGCACGGCTACATCTGTATCCCAAAGAGATAAAAGAGAGAATTAAAGGGCCCATGGGTACAAAAATATCTATAGCAGCTCTTTTTGTGGTGGCAAAGAATTGAAAACTGAAGGGATAACCATCAATTGGGTAATGACTAATCAAGCTGTGGTATATGAAGGTGAGGGGGTAATATTGAGTTGTAAGAAATGACAAAAGGGATGGTTTCAGAAAGAAGAAAAAAATCCTGGGAATATTTATATGAACTGATGCAAAGTGAAATGAGCAGAAGCTTATGGTACACAGTAATAGTAGTATTATAAAAGTAATCAACTTTGAAAGACTTAGCTACTCTGATCAACACAATGATCCATTGCAATTCCAAAGGACTCATGATGAAATATGATATCCATCTCCAGATAGAGACATGATGGACTCAGAATATAGAATGAAGCATATTTTTTCCTCTTTCTTTTTCTTGACTTTTTAAAAATAGGACTATTGTATAAATTTGGTTTTTCATCATTATACATATTTATAATAAGTTTGTTTTTCTTGCCTTCTCAATTGGTGAAGGAGAGGAAATGGGGAAGGAGATAATTGGGAACTAAAAAAAGAACAAAAGTGTGTGATTAAAAAAGAAAAAAGCTATAAAATTTACATTTTATCCTAGAAGCAAGAGGTTCTTGAAGATTATTGAGGAGGGCAATATTATGACTACAGCTATGTTTTAGAACCATCAATCTGGGAGTTGTATGGAAGATGGTTTGGAGAATTTTAATAGAATCATAGATCTAGACATGGAACTCTACCTCTAGAGGTAGGGACACCAATTAGGAGACTGTTGCAGTAGTCAATGTAAGACATAAGAGCATGAACTAGTATGGTGGTTGTTGAGTGGAGAGAAGGAACTGATATGAAATATTTTCCCCCCATTTGTTTGTCTAGTAGGGATAAGGATATAGAAAGAACCTGTGATTTTATTAGTATAAGGACCTTCTAGATGAGAAAGACTGTTCTACCCATGCAGATGGGTACCTTCTCTGCAGCTTGTGAAATTTCCTGGAGGTCTGAGATGTTATGTGAGTTTCCCAGGGTCAAAAATTGAGAGTGTGTCAGAGACAGGATTTATTTCGTGCTGCTTCGCACTTGTCTAGTTACACTGTTAAAGAAAGAAATGAGGTTAATCTGGCATGACAAGTTCTTATTAAAGTGATGTTGCTTCTTTGTGGTTACTGTTTATTTATGGGATATTCATTAAACATTCTTTCAATAATGATTTTAGATTCATGGCAGAAATCAAATCCAAGCTCATTGGAAAAAGGAAAGGAGACTGATCACGGGGACGGTAGGAGATATGGTTATATCACTCAGTTTGATACCTAGGGTCATTTCTGTCACGAATTACTGCTTCTATCCTTATTACCTATCTCATGAATTGATACTTCTGACAGTGACGAATGAGAGAAAGAAATGGACAAATGGGAAAGATCTATAAAGGGAATTATATACAAATTAGTTAGAAGGAGGAAATGAAACTTGGCATGGCAGAAATGTTAATTCCATAAAGAACCTGAGGAGATCAAAGAAACAAATAGGACTATAGAACATAAATCACAGAATCAAAATTTGGAATTAATGGAATAGGAAGAAAATTAATGAAGGAAACAAGGTAAATAAGTCATTCTTAGAAAAAGATGCAGGAAAAACAAATATAAGAAGTTGGAGGGGACAAAAAGAGAGATTTTGAACCAGTAACTTAGCAGAGAGAGGAAAAAGAAGATGAAAAATTAAATGAATGAATAAGTAATAAAAGGCCAATAAAGTACAATTCCAAAACTAAGGTAAAGTTGGCAAAGAGGAGAAGGAGGATTGGTGAGTTGGATGAGAGGAGGTGAGAATTAGGGCTATGTCAAAGTAAATTCAGCAAAATCAGTATTAGGGGAAAGGATGAAGAAGAAGAACTAAAAAAAGAGTAAAATAAGACAATAGCACCCACACATAGATGGAGGAAAGCATAAACAACGAAACGAAGCATAAATTTGAATGAGTTGAATAATGCAATAAAATAAGATGATAGTTTGGATAAGAAAAGAAAACCCTACAATCTGTTCCTTATAAGCAACACATCTGATAAATGAAGCCACACCGAGAATGAAAATAAAAGGATGGGACAATATTTACTATGCATCAAGTGAATTTAAAAAAACAGTCTTTGTAATCATGAAAGCAAAACAAAAATAAAAACTTATGGTATAAACAGAAATAAGCAAAGAAATTACATTATGCTAAAAGGAATCATAGAGAATGAACAAATATCAATATTAAACTTAGATGGCTTCTGTTGTTGAATTTTGTCTCCTGTGAATTGCTTGTCTTCTCTACTGTTATTCTTCAGGATCAAGGTTTAATTTGCTGTTCTCTGTGATGCTTTGCAGTTGGATAAGCACATTTTCCTCTTTCCTCTCTTTTCCACTCAGTAAGAATTTATCAAGCACCTAATATGTCCCAAGTACTGTGTTAAGCATTTCTTTGTCCTTCGTTTTTGAAGAGGACCAACACCATCATGGTTGATATTTTGACTTACTTGTGAGTTGGATATAAGTGAGGCAGAGTTGTGCAAAGATGTTAGCCTCACTCTCTCTTCCAGAATCATAGAAGCCTGTTCACAGGACAAAAGGCAGATGACTGGTGATGATGGGGGATGCAGTGGATGACCTCAACATCTTTGATGTTTGACCAATCCCTAAGTGCCCACAGTGCCTGCTTCAGTAACCTTCATGACCAATGGAGCAAATTGTTCTTGTCCACCCATTCCACCAGTGGGAAGTCTTCACATACTTAGAGTAGGCCTTCCCCTTACTCATCAATAGGTTTGAGGCCCCTCAGCCTGGTTTAGCCCATCTGCCAAGACAATTTTATTAGGGTGTGGCCACTATACATGCTCCAGCTTTTTGGAACCTCAGAGGAGAGTTGGGTGGCAGTTGGATAGCAAAGGTACATGAGCAGTACTGAAAAGGGCTTGGCAAACCCTCCCACCAGAGGGGCTAGTCCTCCTTGAGTACCCCAGATACCCTGATAGGCATTGGGGTTATAAAAAAAGGCAAATGATAATCCCTGCCTTTAGAAACTCACAATTGAATGGAGGAAGAAAACAAACAAATGAATTATGTACAAAAAAGCAATGGACAGGAAAAACAGGAAATGATTAAGAGGGAAGTCATGAGAATTAAGAGGGTTTGGGGAAGGTGAGATTTTATCTGGGACTTGAAGGAAGCCAGAAAAGCAAAGAGGCAGAGATGAGGAGGGAGATAAAAGATGTGAGGAGACTTAAAGGTTACAGGCAGTCTAGGTTTTGAATGACTTTGAAAACCAAATAGCATTTTGTATTTGATCTTGGAGGTGATAGTAAAGCACTGGAGTTTATTGATTGTGGGCACAACATAGTTGGATCAGTGCCTTAGGAAAAACACTTTGGTAGCTGAATGGAGAGATCTGAGGTAGGTAGACCAAGGAGCAGACTATTTCAGTAGTCCAGGTGTGAGGGAAAGAGGGTCTATACCAGAGTTGTGGCTGTATCAGAGGAGAAAAGGGGATGTATTTGAGAAATATTACAAAAGTAGGAATCAAGGAGACTTGGTAACAGATTGGATATTGGGGGGGGCAGTTAGTGAGAGGTGAGGACTGAGAGAATAGTGAGTCCCTCAAAGATAATGAAGAAGTTTGAAAGGGTGGAGGATCTAAATCCCTAAGGATTAGATTCCCTAAGAAAATGATAAGGAGTTTAGTGTGGACAAGTTGAATTTAAGATGTCTACTGGAAATCTAATTTGAGATATCGAATAGGCAGTTAAAGATGTGAGAATGGAGGTCAGCTGAAAGCTCACAGACTACTTGAACAGATTTGTGAATTTAGACAAATATGGATTTTTCTAGACCTTGTAAAGTATTCTCCAACTTTGGTCAAGAACCCTCGGTATTTTCCACCATGGTCCAAAATTTAAAATCTCATTCCCAGGTATTCTCTTTTTACCATTTGCTTATTTTCCAAATCCACCTTTCTTTTCTAAATCCCAAATCTTCAGTTGGCTCTACTGATCAAAGTACCACCTACATGTTATAAGCTCTTCGGTTTCTTGTTCATGGCTTCATAATCCCTAACAATGTCTTCTAGGTCCTGTCTGGCAGTATCATTTATCCCCATATGAATCAACAGGACTGGCTAGGGGTTGTCAGTTTTGACTGATTTCAGGAAGTCGTCTGTCATGTCCCAAATACCTGCCTCACGAAGATGGGAGACCTCTCTCTGTGGTTTATGTCAACTTGATAAATAGCTAGCTCACTATACTTCCACAGCAATTTGCCAATCACAACTATTTCTCTTTTTTCTTCTGACCATTACTGGATGTGTCCTTTATGAATGATGCTTCCTTCTCAGAATGTCTAGCCCCATCCCTATTACTGAGCTCCAATTTTTCAGTGGTACATTATCTGCCCTTTCTTTTTTGGGTCCCATTTCCCATCATCCAACTCCCTGTTATATATTCACACGGATGAGCCTATCCTATGAATTTGCTTTGTTGATTGATTTTGTTTGAATTCCCCTCAACACATATTCAGACATGCAAACAAGAACAAAAGACAGTACAAGCACAAATAAAATATTGCAGCTGACTCACATTTGCATGTGTCCTTAGCTTTGGATTCAAAGAAAGCAAGTGTGAGTGATTATACATGCCACCATACACTTCTGTTATTTACCATTATTAAAAGAAATGAGTGCAATCGGCATTACCTTTAGCTAGCATTTTCAATGTGAATTGTTTGCCATTTTGATTTATACAGTGGTAAAAACAGCATGTGTATTGTTGCTTTAGTCATGTTTTCTCCCCTCTGTCTCACTTTATGAAGGTTTTCTTCTATTTATTTGAATTGTTCAGATTCGTCATTACTTATGGCACAATATTCCATCCCATTTGTATGCCATCCTTTATTCAGCCATCTCTCCATTGCATGTTCTATAATTGGTTCCAGATATTTGCTATTACAAATAATGCTGCTGGGAATGTTTTTTGTATGGATAAGCTTTCCCCCCTGTCAATAATGTTCTTAGGGTCAAAGGATATAACTTTCATTGAATAATTCCACATTACTTTCCCCCAAAATGTTGAGTCAATTCATAGCTTACCTACCAGTGCATTTATTTTTCTATTTATTTTTCCCCTAGTATTTGTTCATGATACACAGAAATGTTTATTTTTGTAGATGCATTTTATATCTTTTTAATTTGGGGGGAATCTATCCATTTTCTCCATTCGTTATTTGTTCTTCATTATCTTGAGTTTCCTAAACAAACTATTAAAAATATTTCAATGGCTTTTAGCTTTCTCTACACCAAAGCTTATTCATTTAACTTTTTTTTTCTTACTTTATTTGTGTAACTATCACTTCTAGGACTCTGTCAAATGCTGATAACTTTAGTAGACATCCTTGTTTCACCCCATTTCTTAGACAGGAAGCTCTCTATTATAAACAATGCTAGCTTTTTGTTGTGCTAAGGGTAGATGAATTCTTTCTTATTTTTTTTAGTGTTTTTTTTAAAACATAAATTAGTGGGATATTTTATTTATATGCAGCTAGGAGGTATCGTGGTCAGGGTGTAGGACTTTGAGTCAGGGAAACCTGGGTTCAAATCCTGCCTCTGACACTTATTAGCTGGGTGATGCCAGGCTTATTACTGAAAGCATCAACTTTATATCGAAACAGTGAAAATCCTAGCACCTCCCTCATCTGCTTGTTGTGAACATCACCTGCAACGTCATAGTAAAGTGCTTTTCAAACCATGATGGACTGTCAATAGGCTGCTATTAGGAAATTTTTCTGCACTCATTAATAAAATTGATTTTCTATTGATATGAAGTGTCTGCAAAATAATTTTTTAAAATGTTGAACCTCATCCTTGCAGTCCTAATGTAAATAAGTGCGCTTTGGTCACAACAACTATTGGGAAAAATAATCCTTTATTCTTGTCAATATGTAATTTAATCATCATTTTCTCATGTTTATCTATAGTTCTCTTTCTTTGCCTTACACTTTTTTGCTTTGGGTCCTAGGACAATGCTTGAATCTTCAAAGATAGAGAGTCATCTTTCTTCATCTTTGAAAACAGTTTTTGTAACACAGAGAGAGAGAGCTCATTCTTAAGGCATTTCGTAGAATTTGCTTGCAAATCTGCCTGGTCCTAGGTTTCCTTTCATTTTTTCCCCATCAAAGTTCATTTGTAACCTGTCCAATTTCTCTTTTGGAAACTGCTTGTTTTCCCATGTTCTCTCTCCTGTTTTGTTCATTTGGGTGTTTTATGGATGTTTTAGATATTCATCCATTCCTTTGAAGTGTTCAGCTTTGCTGGCACACAGCAATGTATCATGGGAGTCTGGTATTTTGCTTCATCTTCTCTCTAGTCTTCATGTTGTTCCCCTTTTTATTTTAGTAGCTTGTTCTTGATTTCTTTTTTATTTCAAATTAATTAATACTTTATCAATCTTATTAATCTTTCAAACAGCCTTGTTTTATTTTTACATTGAATTCTTTTCCTTTTGAATTATTTCTATTCTGATTCTAATTTTTCTAATTTCCTCTTTCCTTCCTATTTTAGGTTTGTTCATTTTCTGATTTTCTCATTTCTGTTATGCACAATTTCCTATTTTTCCCTTTCACTAATGTAAACATCAAGAGATAAAAGTTTCATCTGAGCACTGCTTTAGCTGTAGCCCATAGATTTTTGTACATTGTGACTATGATCATTTTCTTTAATATGAATTTGTCTTGTTCCTATAATATGGTCCTGGACTCAGTCTATTTGGGAAATTTATTGTTTCTATTCATACCTGCATTTGTGGTGCAGTGGATAGAATGCCAAACTTGAGAAGACCTGAGTTCAAATCTGACCTCAGACATTCACTGGCTGTGCTACCCTGGGCAAGTTGCTTAACCTCCCTCAGCCTCAGTTTCCTCATCCATAAAATGGAAATAATAGTGGCACCTCCCTCCCACAGTTTTTGTGAGTATTAAATTGTAAAGCATTTAGCATAGTGCCTGGCACATAGCTATTATGAGATTTCTTGTGAATAACTATTTTTATTTTTATGATCTGTAAAAGGAAGAGTTTAAAAGATTTCCATCTTTCTGTATTTATTTAAAAGTTCCTTATACCATAGAGAATTATTTGCTTTTATAAAAGTATCATGACTAGGATTTCTTTTTTTGCCTATTTCTTTGTAATTATCATATACAGATAGAGTAATAAAGCTTACTAATGTTAATGATACACTGTCTAGATCTTTGTCTTGAGTGCCTAACCCATTCCGCTGGTCTACCCTTCTGTTTCTTAACCACTACCAAGTGGTTTTGATAATTGATGCTTTATAATACAATGTGAGATCTGGTAGAGCTAGGTCACCTTCCCTAGCATTTTTTTTTCATTAGTTCCCTTGATATTCTGGACCTTTTATTCTGCCAGATGAATTTTGATACTATTTTTTCTAGCTCTAGAAAATAATTATCTGATAATTTGATTGGTATGGCACCAATTTTCCTTTGTAAGGAGCTGTTCTCATCAGTGAATTTTTTTCATATTTTTAAAATCATTGACTAATTTTTCTTGTACCTCTCTAATTTGACTTTTAAAATTCTTCTTGAACTATTCCAAGGATGTTCTTTGCACTTGAGACCAGTTCATATTCTCTTCTGACGTTTCAGATGGGAGTGCTGTCTCAATGCTGACCTCTTAGGTATTTGTGTTTTGATCCTTGTCCCCATAGTAAGACTCTATGATCTTTTCTTGTTTGCTTCCTGCTCATGATGATTGCCTTTTTCCTGGCTTTTAAACTAGGTCTCTGCTGCTGGGGCACAAGAAGCTCTGTCCCATGGTTCTTGTGCTTAGAACTTGAGGCCTCTGATTCTTTCAGATAAAAGCTAGAATGCTGCTGCTTACCTGGTCATTTAAATATTATTGTGTGTACTTTGGTGTGTACCTGTGTACACATATCCTAAATGTATACATGTATGCAAATATGTGTGTATATATGTATACATACATACATTTAGTATTGATATGTATCATGTATACATACAGTGTGTATGTGTATGTATATACACACATATGTGTATTTAGCCCTGATACTATTTCATCTTTGATAACTTCAAGTATGATTTTTAAAATACTCATTTATGTCTCTAAATGCTTTCTATTTTGAATTTCATTTTACCTAAAATGATGCTGGTAAATAATAATTTTTATTCTAGTCTACCACTTTGAAACTGTATGAGTCCTTATATGTGTTTTCTTTAGGCATTCTATTACTGAATATGTTTTTATGAGTCCAATTTGAAATTTATTCACTTTGATAGAGGAGTTTGATATGTTTACATTCAGATTTGTAATTGTTATATTTCCTTTATCCTCAACCATATCCTATTATATTGCTTAATTGGGAAAAAAAGTACAATTGATCTTATTTCCCTAGTATCAATGCAGTTCTAATCATTTTAGATACACAAATACATACACACAATCTTTAAGCTTTTCAAAACTTTGCTAACCTTCATCTGGTTCCACATAGGAGTATAATTTTAGACCTCCCCATCCTAATCTCTTAGTATATTCTTCAAGTATTAGTACCCACAGTCAGGTAATCTTCTTTCCCTCTTAGTCGAAGTCATAGTTTTTCCTTCTGTTTTCTTACTATGGGATTTGTTAGTCAAGTCCTCGTAATTGTTTCCTTTATGTTTCTCTTGTAATAGTTTTTTCTGCTCCTTACAAAATTTAAACATTCTTAGCTGCTTATTTATTCATTGTTTTAAAGTAACTTTATCTTGTTGAAGTGTTGCCTCTTGGCTAATTTGTATGTTAGAAGCCATTTTTATGCCTAGTTTCCTTTCTAGGAAGACCTAGAGGCATCTGTTCTGTTAATAACAATCCTAGCATCTTTTGCATAAAAAATATTGGATAGATTTGTTAAACAAGTAATATTGTGACAAAGGCTGATTTCCCTTGCTTTTTAGTATATTGTTCCTTCTGTGATTTCTTTTACTATATGAAAAATTTTACACAAATTCACATTAGTGTGAATTTTGGTTTATTTTTCCCCCTGATTCTTGCAAGATATTGTATTGCTGACATTTCGGATTATGGTGATGATGTTTCTGCATTTTTAGAGGCAGCATGCCAAAATGGAGAACTTGGAATCAGGAATACTTGAATAAGTACTCTGTCCCTGACATTTTCTATTTATGTGTGATCACTTAACTTCTATATGACTCAGGTAGTTCTCTAGGACTTACTTACTAAGACATAAGTTTGGTTATGCATTAGTGGAGAGTCTTCACGTCAAAAGTTTCTATGTTGACAAAATCACCTGAATAAAAATCACATATTTATAGGTAAATTGAATTTGTGTTTCTATTGGAATCCTTTAGATTCTATTAATCTCTAGTCTGTTCCACCTCTTAAATATTCCCTGGAGAATTTCTTGCATTTTCTGTATTTCTTGTATGTTCCTGAAAGAGGGCATTTGTTTTGTTTCTTCATGTTTTTTTTTCTGAAGGACTGTGGTGTCTAAAATTTTCCAATCTGCAAGAAAAACCATTGAGTCAGAGCTCTAAGCCAATGGCACTTTATTAAAGGGTCCATGGCTCCCTCTAATTAAGTAGACTTCAGATCTTCCTAATGATCTGAGATGCCTCCTTTCCCCAATACCCAAACATTCAGGAGAAGCAAAGTAAAATATAAAATCCCACTGGTTAATAGACCTCACTTTTGACCCTCAAGGACAGCCCAAAATGATGCATGGTTGGTCACCAGATGGGCAAGGTAAAGAGTTATCTTCATTGACTAAGTGGTCAGAAATGGTCACCTACTCATGTTAGACAAGAGAGGGTGGTTCAGGGGTACAAAAATAAGTTGGGGGGTTTTCCTGAGGATCAAAGCAATCCAATCCATGCTGGGTTTAGACATGGAATTTGAGCTAAACAGGATGGAGATATCTTTGTCAGCATTCTTGTGGTTGCGCAAGTAAGCTTCATAACTGGTAAATAAGTGGTGAACATTGGATTAAAGTTTGAGGCCTACTATAAAGAACTTATCTAATCATCCTGATATGATTTATGTAAAATAGCAAACTAATTAATTCTGATTGAAATAGAGTAGGGGTCCAAATGAATCTTTCCTTATAGGAATAATGGTTTCAGGTTACCTAATTTAAGAACTACCATCACTCCACTATATATACCTTAAGATCATTTCTTGATACATGCACGAATGAAAGAAACTTGCTTACCTTGGCCATATTCTTACCTGCTACTATTGCTTCACCCTTCAGACAGTGGTGCCTGGGCTCACAATCTTTTAGAGTGGAAACTTCTTGAGGGCAGTGATGGGGTGAAAGGTAGTCTCACCTTCCTCCTTTAATATCAGTTATGGCTCTCATAGTGTGTTATCAGCTTAGAGGTTGAGCTACTGGCATAAAAGGATGTCATCTAGAGAGATCCCTTTCTGACCTGAGATGGGGATTTTACCAGGGAAGGAAACCAGACAGAGAGGAGGGAGACCTCCCAAGGGATGCCAACCAACACAGAGCCACTGAGCAGAGAAATCTGAACTGATCTAGCTTATAGTAAAACAAAGAGCCCCCAGGCTGTTGTTGGACCAAGCATGGTACCCTTTCCTCCCTGCTAGAGCCCAAGAAGGGATGGAGTCTGACAGTGAAGATCTTGTAACAGTAAGCACCCCAACATACACAGGGGAGCCTGCTGTCACAGGTTCTTAGATCTGCATTCATTAAAGGAAAGGCAACTTTTGAGGGGTTAACATTTTAATGAAGCACGTGTCATTCCTTTAATCAAGCACATATATTATTCACCTAATTTAGAGGAGTTAGTACCCTGAACTTCAAAGAAAATACAGAGAAATCAAAAAGTCAACAGACACGGCTTCCTTTGCTTGACCATAATTCAACAGACAGGTCCAACTGTCTGACCATAGTTACAGAGAGGAAAGTACCTACATCTGGGTTCTCCAACCAGGGGATTCCTTAAAACAGCTTCCAAGAGTCTTTGTCTGGCACTCAAACCTTCTTACAAAAACTAAGCCCTAAAGTAAAAACCTCACCCTCAGAGTATTTGTACACTCTTTAGAGCTAGAGGGCATAGCCCTCTGACCCAGTGCCTCAATAGAAAAAAGCAAAAGGTACTTGGCACAGCCCTACAAATCAGCTCCCCTAATCAAGCTTCCCACAATGGGCAGGCCCATCAATGTAAGAAAGATCCTCCTTAGTCACATTATTCAATCAGAGGCATTTGTAGTAAAACAAAAACAGCAAAAGATTCTAATTTGATTGCCATCACAGACCCAAAAGGAGTTCCCATTTCTTGGACTGGAGAAATTTTCCTGGCCTCCAGCAAGACCTGGCCCAGCACAATCTCAGCACTTGGTCCCATGCCTTCTGATCCAGACGATGCTTTGGGATGGAGAGCTGAATCTATCCCATGAGAGGCAGGAGGGGCCTTAGAGTGTACCTAGTATAACGTTCTCATTTTAGAGAGGAAAAACCTGAGATTCAGAGAGTGGAGGGGAAATCCTCTAATATCACACAGGCCACAAAGGGAAGATTAGAATCCAGATCCTCAGATTCCAGACCCCACTCTTTCTATTGTACTACCTAACCTCCTGAGACCAGGGCAACCAATTGACTTCTAGCCATTCTTTGAAATTCCTGTGATGCTCAGGAAGATGTTTCAGTCCATCCACAGCATTGCAAATGCTTGTCTCCTACCTTTACTCGCCATACCCAGCTAGGTCAATTCCCAGACATCATAAGGCAAATAATTGCCCAGTTCTGCTGTCATTGACCTTCTCCACATTGTTGGGCCTCTATTTTGTCCTCATCCCTGGAGAGGAGCTCCATGGGTAAAATGGAGATTTTTTTTGCTGTGGATATCTATTGCTATGACTATCCTTCTGGCCTCTACTACTCAGGGTTTCGGAGAACCCTGTTGAGTTGCCCTTTCATTATCAGCCTTGGTACTACTTTGGAGGCTTCCCAAATTATGCCTTGGGACTCTGTGACTATGCACTATATCTGTGGCTTCCTACTACCATCTGAAGACCTATCTGAATGTCCCTTGCCCAGCTCTTACTACCTAACCTCTCGAAGTCCTTACTGACAAGCTTAAAACTGTGTAACTTAGCCAGCAGAACTGGAAACATTGAGGTTTCGTGCAAACAAAACTCAGGAGGATCTGGGACTAGTTCTGTCTTCATTTTTTAAGTCCCCTTCTGCTCCCAACAGCCTGAATTGGCACTGCATCTGCAGTAAAGAATGTGTCTGTCAGTGTTCAGTGTGTTGACCACCCTATTTAATGCCAGTGACTTTGGGTGGCTACGAATCTTGGAACATGACAACCTCTAACACGAGTTAAAATGACGTTGATGAATGGGAGGGAACTGACATTCGTAGTCAATTAGAAGGAGGATGACATTAAAGATTTACATGATCCAGAATAGGAAGGAGCATTCAGTGTGCTCTTCACAACATTCAGGGCTCTAGAAGAAGGATTTCGGAGTGATGGGTGGCCCCCTGTGGTCATGTGGAGGATTCAGATTAGAATTTCATAATTCGGGCTGCTATCAGAAATATTGGAGGAAACATCTATGCCGATGAGATCTAGATGCATTTGTATAACTTAGCTAAGTGCCCTGTCTGCACTGGCTAAGTGCTATAGGTCCCATATTGAGTTACATGTAATCACTTATCCAGCATCCTTGGCCATCACTGCCACTGTTCCCTTGGGTGTTTCCTCAAGGGATCTGCCCCAATCTCTTTTCGACTCTAAACAGAATCTGGTCTGTCCTGTGGTTTCCACAGAGAAGCAGCCCAGATACTGGGAGCCACTGGGACTTTCTGTCTCAGGTTGCATTTCTACCTCTCCAGAAACCAAGGAGAGTAGCCAGTTATACCAAGAACAAGGTGATTTTTTTTCTTGTAGCAGATAAAGTATTAGTCACAGCATTTTCTGGGAGAGGTAATGTGTTTTGACTGAGGAAACTTGTTCCAATCAGCCCAAATGTATCTTTAACATATCAGGAATGAGACTCCAAGTACTTAAAAATTCTGTTTCTGCAGGCTGTGTTTTTTTCCTCTAAGAGAAAAGCCTTTTCTTATTACTCATTTTCATTTTCTATTATCTGAACATTAATGGTGTGTTTTGCTTCCCTTTCCCCACACTGATAAGTAATTTAAATATAAAGTTATTCACCACATTAGCAGAGGGAATTATGAGGACAATGTCAGGAGCCCGGCAAGTTTGAAGCAGAGCGTCCCTGTCAGTGTGATCTTATCTCTAGACCTTGGACCTTAACTGGTGAAATACAGCCTTACTGCATCCTTTCATCAGGCTGCTCTTTTTGAAAATGGTGTATCATTTCCTCTAATGTTCTCATCTGTCCTTGTCCTTCCTTTCTCTCTTATTACAATACTGCAACTGAAGATTTCAGAGCTTGAAAGGCCTCAGAGTTCATGTGTGACACCCGAATAAGTGGTCAAGCAGTAATGGGGGATGCATTTCCTGAGAAGCATTGTTACTGCATTAGAAATCTCCACGTTGAATCAGACATTATTGCAGCACAGTGTGGGCCATTGGCTGATAGCCCTTTTCCTTCTTTAATAACTAGTCTTCAGTCCATTCATGAATTCCTTTTTGGGTTTAAGGGGGTGATAGCTTATTTGCTTTGGTTGTTCAGATGTTGCTCCAAAGTGGATTGGGGAATGGTCAAATATATTGTGATATCAGATTAATGAGATGATTTTACTCCTTCAAAAATGATGAACTGAGGCACAAATTCAAATTCTGCTTCAGACACTTTCAGTCTGGGTGAGAATAGCAAATTTTTAACCTCCCTGACTCTCAGGCAACTATAAATGAAACTATAAATCATAGATGGGTTTTGAGCTGTTTTGGCAGAAAAAATTTTCATATTGGTGACATCAAAGGTTTTTTACCTAATTACATAAGAATGAAGAAATATGAAGAATTTGCAGAAACATGAGAAATCTCACCTGAACTGATGGAAATGCTTTAAGTATTGGTGAAGAACCAGGAGAACAGCAGGCACATTGATGACCACAATATAAGTGAAAACAACCTGACCAGACAGCTGACCTTGGATCCAGTGCAGCACTGCTTAATCTGAGTTTTGGAGATGGCATGTTGAAATAGTCTTTCCTCTTTTGCGAGAGAGTATCAGTTTTTTTGTCAGTTGCTTTTGCTCACTTGTTTTTTTCCCCTGTGATATCAAGAAATGTTTCATGGCCATGGTGGAAGTGGTGGTGGTGGTGGTGGTGATGGGGACTGTTATATCAGAAAACAGCTGGTGTGAAACAGAGGAGATGTCATCAATAAAACTTAAAAAGAATCTTCCAATGTATCCAACAAAGAAAAAACATACAAATTTAAGCATATACTTGCAAATAGGATTTCTGTCTCTTGTTGTATTTAATGAGGCATTTTTAACATTATCTCAATATAGCAGATACAAGATCTAAAAATGGCTTGGTTTGCCATATTCATGTTCACCTTTGCCTGAAAAGAAACACAGAGCTTTTTGAGAATAAACACAGGGAGAAGATTTTCCTTGGGAGGGTGATCACATTTCTCTTCCGGTGCTTAATGATGTCTGGGTCCGACTCTAGCTACACACAGTTATTTGGGATAACTACCAAGTTTTACGTTAGTATTTATCAAAAAACCCCAATCATCCTTGCCAAGGTATTCTGAAATGGCTTTCCTTTCAATGCCATTTGGTGGAACCAAGGTATAATGGCTTCCCTTTATGATAGCATGGGTTACTAGTCATTGGAAATTATTCATTGAAATGAATATAAAGAGATGAAATGCATCCATGACAGTGGCTGATTTACCAGCCCATCAAGTTTTTAGCACATCCATGGATCCACAAAGGTCTCCTCCTCACAGCCTCGCTTTTGCTAGACCTTAATGGGAAAGTAAAAGACATGGAATCTTCTTCCATCCTGCTGGTTGAGTACATTTTGCAGTCTCTTTTCTCCAGTCCTGCAAAGAGAGGGAGATAATAAGAATACAGGAGCGAGAGAAAGTGAGAATGCACAAAAGCTATGGAGAAAGAAGAGCTGGGAAAAGTAGGAAGGGCAAAGTAGAAGTAGAAAAAGTCAAAAACAAAAGTAAAAGCAGGAGAGATGCATGATTTAGTAGAGACATGAAGAAAGAAGGGAGAAGAGAGAAAGCTGGTGAGAATGAAAGAGAGAATACAAGGCAGAAGGGGAGAAAGGATGAAAATATGAGAGAGAGGGTAGGAGAGATACAGAGAAAGAAGGGAATAAAGAGGGAAAACAGAAGAGAAAATGGAGGAGAGAGAATATGGAGGAGGAAGAGGGAGGAGAGAGAGAAACAAACAATGTGAGCTTGTGTGTGTGTGTGAGTGACCAGTTAAAGGCTTGGCATCTCAATAGATACGTCAGCCTCTCTCTCTCTCTCTCTCTCTCCCTTTTTCCTCCTTGCTCAAAGTTATATTAGACTTCATCACTTTTCTCAAAGGAAGCAAATGAATCGACATTGAATGCATGCTGAAAAGACTAAAATGACTCAGAGAAAGTTAGGCCATGTCTTCCTGCTTGGCCCCAATCATTCCCAGGGCCTTCCAAGTAGAGTAAGAGGTCAAAGCCATGGCCACCATGTGTCTCCAGCAGTGGCAGGTGAAACTAACATCCAGTCAAAGTGAGAAGGGAGTCACAGAAGGAGAAGCTGATCCCCCTCCCCCAGCACCTCCTAGGAGCAGAGCCCTATGCAGGGGAGGGAAGGATGAATGAAGAATGAATGCTGCCTGTTCTTGGTCCATGCTCTCCCAGAGGAAACTGCACGTGAGCAGAGAGAGCTGCTGCTTTTGATAACCATGGCGTCCTACATTAGTATTTCTCACTAATGGCTGGGTATCTATCTCCAGCTCCACACATTCCCCTGTTCTATGCCCTGAGGAATAAGACAAGACTTCCAAGCATAGCTAAGTTTTCAGAAGTCACTTCAGAGGACAAGATCAGAGGGAACAGAAATAACTTGAGGAAGCGCAAGGCAGATTATGATGAGCAGGTGAGAGAGTCACACCTGGGGAATGGGGGAGGCTGGCCCCAGTGAATGAAAAGGCAGCTCAGAAAGGTTTTATGGAGGATTTGTGGAGGTGGCCGTGGGCAGGAGTACATTCCTGCAGAGCAGATCTCGAGTTTGAAGGGCCCTTCAAGGTCATCTAGGCCAAATACTTCATCTGACCAAGGAGAAACTGAAATGAAGAGAGGGGAATGGCTTGGACCAGGTCACCTAGGTAGGTAGTCATGACCCAGTCCAGGCAGAAGAGAATGTTCAAGAAGCAATGAGTTGCCCACTTTATCTGGAATATAGGACACCTGAAGGAGAGAAGGGGAGCTAGGGCAGGAGAGGCAGGCCCAGGAGAAGGAGCTGGTATAGACCCTGGGTCTATAGACCAGACTAAGAGAAGGCCTTTAAGGAGGAGAGAAATGTCATCAGGATGGTCCAACATGTATATGAGGTGGAAAGATTAGAGGCATTGGAACTAAGCAAGAGACTCCCAGAGAAGCCCAGACAATGAGGGCCAGAATTTAGGGGGAGGACAGGGGAGGGATGCAAGAGATGAGGGAAAAGGAGACCCCAGCAAGAATCTTGGGACAGGGGAGAATGGGAGAGGCCCATCTTCCAGGTCCCTAGTTCCATCAGCATGGTAGGGGAGGGGAATCTAAAAAGACCTAGGAGCAGAACCAGTAGAGTAGCCAGAATCCTACAGAGGCAGTCAGGGCCTTGCCAGATGGCAGAGAGGACCGGGGTTAACCCTGCAGGTGATTGATCGAGAGTTCAAAGAATTTCTGAGCCTGCCCTTTGCAGGTCTTGGAAAACACTGGTGTGTGTTTATGGACAACAGTCATAGACTGCCATTTCAACAGATTCATCCCAGTGGGAAATGAGTGAGAGTTTGATCTGAAGACAGGCTGCGGGATGGCCCTCTACTTCTACTCTGGCCCAGAACAAAACAAAGATGGGGTCTCAGTTCAATTCAAATAACGCTACTCTCTGCAGATGAGAGCCTGGGTTCAAGAGACGGGAAGCTAACCTGCCTCACAGCCACTAGCAGACCAGGGGTCCTAGTAACAGTCTATCAGCCCAATTCTCACACATACCTACACACATGTGCATGCACACACATACCCACACACATGTGTGTGCACATACACAGGTACATCCAGACACATAGAGACTCAATAGGAGCCTATACAGATGGTAAATTGGTGTGCCCTGAGACAGTGACTAAAACCTCTGACCTTGGGCATGTTCTAAGCTCATGTTCTAAGAGGATGTTGAGTGCCCCCTCCCCAGTTATAGGGCCTTGTTCTGTGTCCCTCTTCATACTATCCTCGATTTCTGCTCCCTGTTAGTACAATGAGTAATCCCAGTGATCGGAGGCACAAGTATAAGCACATTGAAGGCAGGAATGGTTTCTTTTTTGTCTTTTCATCTAGTACTTTGCTCAGAGCCTAGTCCATAGAATCTTACAAGTTGTTTATTGGTAGTGGTAGAAATATTGTTCATTGTGATTGAATTGACGCCTTGCCCATGGGGTGCATGGATGAACACTACTCTGTCAAGAGCAAAGCTTTATTGATGCTTTTGGCTTCTAATTTTATAGTCATTTCTGGATATAGCCCCACCTACCTAGTAAGCCCTGCCCTTGTAACCAAGGAAAACAGCTAAGCATAAGCAAAGAACCCAGTGATCATATCGGAAAATGTATGCACTATTCTGTACCTGTAGTCTGCCAAAGGAGAGGGGCAGTTGCAACTCCTTTTGACTCTGGGTATATTATCACGAGCAAGGGGAGGTTGGGGACTGGAGTAGGGGGACACTTAAGGGCAGGAGGCCAAATGGGTGGCTATTGCATAGTCCAGGTAAGACATGATGAAGGTTTGCACCAGCGAGTAGAAAGAAAGGTAGAACCACAAAAGCTGGTGGGGAGACAGAAAGAACAAAAGTTGTAAAGAATCAAGGGTGACCCCACGTTGGTCAACCTAGGTGACTGGAGGAATGGGGACTGCCACAACAGAAAGAGGGAGGAGAAGAAGATTTCAGCAGGAGCACTAAAAAGGCTTCCACTGCAAGCATTTGACTCTCGAGGTCATGGAGTCCAATAGAACTGGAGTTGACGGAGTTTATTAAATAGGAGAATAATGTAGTCAGACCTGGTTTTTAGAAATATCAACCACCTGTAGCACTTTGGCAGATGTGTGGATAACAGATTGGACAAAGGAGAAAGTAGAGACTGCGAGGCTAATTCAGAGGCTGTTGGAATGGTCCAGGTGAGAGAGGACTAGAGAGAAGGGGATAGTTTTAGAACACATTGTAGAGCAAAAATCAACAAGATTTACAATGTGATATGAGGGAGAGTGACGTGGAGGCAGCATGGGATTGTGGGTAGGTCAGTGGGCTCAGAGTCAGTAAGACCTGGCTTCAAATCTTACTCTGACACTCATTACCTATGTGGCCCTCATCCAGCAGCTTGACTTCTCTGTGCCTCAATTTCCTCATCTGGAAAATGTGGGGATTGGACTCAGTGGCTTCTTGGGTCCCTTCTAGGTCAAAGCCTATGAACTTATGATACTCTGAAAGATGATGAATTCCATTTTTGACCAAGTAGAGGTAGATATGTCTACAAAACGTCCAGTTTGAAGTGTCGAAGAGGCAGTTCATGATCTGGGTGGGGTTGGAACTCAAGAGAGAGACTAGCTAGGGCTGGTTATCTGGGTCTGGGAGTTATCTGCATAGATGCTGGTGAACTTATGCGAGACGGTGAGATCCCCAATATTAATAATAGCTAGCATTTCTATTATGCTTCACATCCAGGGACATTAAGACAGAGCCCTGGGGGTATAACCCCAGTTAATGGGCATAGCAAGGAAGAAGCAATCAGCAAAGGAGATTGAGAGGGAGTGGTTATGAAGGTTGGAAGAGAACTAGAAGGAATCAGTGACATAAAAATCCAGGGAAGTCTATGGGAAAAGTGAATGGTCAACAGCAGTCCAGTAGGAAAGGATGAGGATTGAGAAGACACGGCTTATTAGATGAATAGTGCCTGTTCACAACTCTTCTGCTTTTTAGCCTTATAAACCTTCAGAGACTGCTCAAAATAGGATATAGTGAGGGAAGTGGGCATTGTTCCCTGCGCTGTGACACCTAGACCCCTTGGCTGGAGTTTCCCCACCCTGACTTAGTGAAAGGTCATGATGCTCTTTCAAAAACAGAAAAACAGACAGTGCTTGTTCAAATGCCTAAGATGCTACTGGGAATAAGGAACAAGGTCCCAGATGAGAAGGGGGATGATGTGGCTTCAGCACTTGCTAAAGGAGCTGTCTGTGGAGATGGTCTCCCTGCACTGGTGAGACTCCTTAGTTAACAAAGAGTTGGACAGTGATTTGAAGTTCTTTTTTACTTGTAAGAACAAAGAATAGTCATGAGAGTGATGCCCTTTGTCCAAAGCATTTCCCAGGGCTGTCCCTCACAGCCTTGAGAGCAAGCATGCTGGATGGTAATGCAAAGCCCTTCTTCCATCCCAATGCCTGCAGGGAAGGCTCTTAAGGTTTACTCAAAGTTCAAGGAAAGTGAATGGTGCCGAAAGGAGAGAAATGAGCCAAGCTTTGCTAGACTATCTCCTATCCAGAAATTTCTATCAGGATGTCTGACCCCTGACCCTGACAAATGAAATGCTTTCCGTAGGCCCTGTATGCACCTGCAGAATCTGCAGAATGGCAGAATGGGCCAAAGGAGGCAGTTGCCAAAGGATCATCTCCTGTGCTCCAACAGCTTTTTGGGATCTTTTTGTTTCAACTCCCACCATCTCCAATTCCCTCCCCCCCCACAAAGCCCCTCAAGACAGAGGCCTCCTATCAATGAACTAACCTTGGAAAAGCTTCAGTGTTTTAACTGAAGCAGGTATTGAATCTTTCTGTGGTGCAGGGCTCTGATGACACTTTGGAAATTGCTTTTGGTAAATTAGCAGGTGAAATTCTCAAGTGGTATCCCCTTGGACCCTTTCAGTCTGGAGAGAGAGAATAAGCTCACAGCTCACATTTAGATACTCTAGTGTTCCAGGGAAGTTAGGAGTCTCATCAATATGGATGTTCCCTATAGACTGCCACCTAACCCAGCCTGCTGTCAATCAGTCAGTCAACCAACAAGCATTTGTTAAGGGCTTCCTATGTTCCAGATACCATGGTAAGTGCTCAGGCTACAAAGAAGGGCAAAACCAAATGCAAAATAAACAGAAAATCAGTCCCTGCTCTCAAGGATTCTGATGAGGGAGACATGGAAATAAGGGTGCTAGGGGGCACCATAGTGCATAGAGATTTGGTCCTGGAGTCAGAAAGACTTCCTGAGTTCAAATCTGGCCTCAGACATTTCCTAGCTGTGTGACACCAGACGAGTCACTTAATCTTGTTTACCTTGTTTGCCTCAGTTTCCTCATCTGTAAAATGATTTAGAGAAGGAAATGGCCAACCACTCCAGTGGTTTTTCCAAGAAAACCACAAATGGGATCATAGAGAGTTGGACATGAATAAAAAATGACTAAGCAACTAAAAGCCAATTCTAAAGAGATGGGCATTAGCAACTGAGGGAATGGCAAAGGTACACTGGGGAAGGTGAGGTTTGAGCTGAATCTTGAAGGAAGTCAAGGAAAGAGGCTGAAGTGGGGAGAAGAGCCTTCCAGGCATGGGGGACAGTCAATACAAAGGCATGGAGTTGGGAGATTAAATGTTGTGTGTGTGAGGAACATTATCAAGGTCAGTGAGGCTTGACTTTAGTCTGTGTGGAAGGGAGTAAAGTATGAGAAGACTAGAAAGTTAGGAAGGGGCTTGTGAAGAGTTTTAAATGACAAATAAGGAATTTCATATTTAATCTTAGAGGTAATAGGGAGCCACTGCAGCTTATTGAGCAGGGGAGGTGATGTGGCTAGATCTCTCAACCTGCATTTTAACAACACACAGACAGAGCTGTCATGAACATTACCGGTTACTGGATCCTCACAGTAATTTGGTGCCACTGGTACTTAGAAGCATTAAAGTGACTTACTCATGGTCACAGAACTAGTCAAAGTGGTGGAGCCAGGATCTGAACCCAGGTCTTTTGGCTCCATGTGCTCTTTCCATGATATCATTATCAGTAATCACATGAGAAAACTTTGCTTAATGAAACTACATCCTTTCAAAGAGAGTGTTTTCAAGAATTCTTGCTTGGACAGAAGTGTAACTGATATGGAAGGGAGAGGGAACTGGGGAGTTGTTTTTGGGGAAAACCTTCATTGTGGGCAGAACTTCCAAATAAAAGGGGCTGTACTGTCTGCATCAGCAAGGACCCTGCATACATAGGAGGGTTTGCTGTACAGGTTCTTAGATCTGCTTTTCTAAAAGGAAAGCAACTTTTGAGGGGTCAACAATCTATTTTAATCATGCACATAAATCATTCGCTTAGTTCAGGGGAACAAATCAGCACTCTGAACTTCAGAGAAAATACAAAGAAATAATAGTCAACAGACAGGACTTCCAGCTGTCTGACCATAAGCAATATGTACATCACAGATCCACAGATAGATCCATCTGTCTGACCATAGTTACCAGAGAGAGAAGCAACAACAGCTAAGTTTTCAAAGCCAGAGGGCTCCTTAATGGCTGCCCATAGTCTTCTCTAGCCAAACACTTCCAATGAGTAAGCCCTAAAGTAAAACCTTACCTCAGAGCACTTTTCAGAGCCAGAGGGCATCATAATTCTTGAGAACCAGTGCATTAGAAATTAACAAAGGTGTGACCTCTCCAAATCAAGCTTCCATTAATGGGAAGATCTTTAACTTACATTAGCATTATATTATCTCAAGGGCAAGATCAAAATTTTGCATGCAAATAGGCAAAATTTTAATGCTTTTCTTTAATCAGGTAGCTTGGCATAATGCAAACAACCATGGAGGGAAACTATTTCCTCAGGTCTTATATGCTGATTTCCAAATGATATAGATGACCAACTTCCACTGAAGTCATCATTTAGTGCCTCTTCATGGAAGTCTCAGGGTTCCCACAGCCCATGACAGTGGAGCTCAATCTCCAGCAGGTTCCACCAAGCTGGGAAGGTCAAGTGTATGACTGGTGACACATAATGTATCTGTTTCTTTGGATCAATCAGGCTAAATTCTGAGTGGTTTCTTCCCAGATTGACCACAGAGCAATGAGTCCAACCAAGTCCTGGAGGAGTTGTGTGATCAGCCTGGGTGAAAGGAAGGCTCACACCAACATAGTCACAGATATTGGAAGTGCTGACCTCTAGGCGTCCAAAGAAATGATCTCTTCAAATGAGTGGGGCCCAGATCTAAACTGACCAATGACCATTCCATTTTATTTCACAGTCTTTAGACTTAATAGTAACTGTTTCATTAAGTGCCTATAATTTTCTCTGTTTTTTAGATTATTAGAGAGTATTTAAACACTGTGACGCTCCAGTAAACAAAGTAAATACTTTCCAAGCTGACACTTCATTGGCAGAGATTCTATTCCCAGAGGTAGAATTAATGTGAGGCACGGTATAATTCTGAACATATTTCCCTAGGATTGTGAAAATACAACACAGCAAAAAAGTGGTCTTTAGCAATATGATTCTAGGAGTTCTCTAACTGACATCCAGATTATAAAATCTGAAAATCTAGGTTTCAACGTGAGATCCCACATACCTTCCTTTTTTTAATAGGAAGCTTTGTGGTTTTTTCTTAGTCTTTTTTTTCCTTTTAAAAATGAGAGAGAGACAAGGTTAGCTGCAATTTGGGATGATCACATTTCTGTTGGAAGGCATTTCAATGAGAGTATGATTCTAAAGAGCAGGAAGGACCCTGAGATAGCATCTGGTCAGGGATTTTTAACCTGGACTCCATGGACCCCAAAAGGGTCCAGAATTAGATTTCATAGGGTCCTATGAACTCAGGTGAGAGAAGTCACACCTTAATTACCATAGAATTAATCTCCTTTGTAGTCCTATACAACTAAAACAATTATTCTGGGAAGGGGTGCTTAGGCTTCACTAGATACTAGACATGGTGTCCATGACACTGAAAATGATTAAGAAGCCCTGCTCTAGTTCAGCCCTTTTTTTTTTAATTTTTATTTTATTTATTTATAAATGTT
>CM053775.1:4559438-4580350 GCA_028658325.1 Potorous gilbertii
GATAATTTTGACTACATTAAACTGAAAAGTTTTTGCACAACCAAACTCAATGCATCCAAAATTCGAAGGGATGTAGTAAATTGGGAAAAAAATTTTATGGCTAAGCTTGGGGACAAAGGCCTCATTTCTAGAATATATAGTTCAGCCCTTTCATTTGACAGATGGTGAAGATGATGTCTAAAGTAAGGACGTGACTTGCCTAAGGCATACACCCATGGCATACACACACACACACACACACACACACACACACACACACACACAGCAGAATTTAAGCGTTTGTCTTTTGACTCCATGTCCACAGTTGTCCCCTCTGCAATAGCCATTCTACTAAATTGCCTGGAAACTCTCTGAACAGGAATGAGAGTCTAACCTTTCAGAATCTTGGTTGTCTAAAATTTTCTCAAGGAAGTTCAATGGGTTTTTTTCGTTTGTTTCTTTGCTCTGATCATAGCGTTAGCCTGCTCACCATTGTTCTTGACCTTGGCATTGCTGGAAGATGAGGTGCCACTGCCTGGCATTCTTGTGCCAACTCTCTGCTGAGAGCCACCATGGGCAGAGACCTTTGTCTATAGTAAGATCAAGTCATTATCCTAAAGGCGGCCCAACTCTAATAGTCATGCCAGACAACTTTGCCCTGGGACAGCCAGGGTCAGATTTCCTTCCCACAGGAACCAGTAACCAAGGGAGCTGTTATACTCTCACGTGTAGAGGGATGATCAGCTCTTTGAAAACTTAAGTAAACTCCCCTTTCAACCTTCTCCTATCACGATGAATACTAATTTCTGCATTGACATCCAGTGACTAAGAGACTCATGCCCCCGCAAAGAGCAAAGCAGTTTGGTAATTCTAATCTTTTATGTCTTCGTTGGACGTTGGTCCCAAATCTGACTATTCAATTATTCAAATTGGACAGAATCTGAGCAGTTTAAATGAAGTAATCAATTGCCGGTAGATGAGTATAACAATTATTAACCTTTTAGCAGAGCTATTCTAGCTGCTCTTGTGTACTTGGTGTGTGAGTGCTAATTAGGAAGGTGGAAGGCCCACTCGCCAGCACCATGGCCAGGGCTAATGGACCTGCTTGCTTGCCTTTGTGCCTGGCGGCTGGCAGCCCTGATTTCTGCATTATCGTTATTAACAGAGACCTGCGATGTCTGGATGCACTTTTCCTCTGCCCACCTATAGTCCTGTGCGTTATTGCAGTCACCATGGCCCATTAAGACTCATTAGGGGAAAGAGGACCTTTTAGCGACCGTGTGAAGATTTGTCCCCCTACCCCCATTAGAATCTGCAAGTGGGGACTTTTATCGTTGTCACCAGAGAGATAAATCCTTTACTGTTCACCATATGCCAAGCACTGTGTTAAGCCACGGGTACACGAACCTAAACAAACAGGACAGTCCTTGCTCTTAGGATCTTGCAATCTTTTTTTAAAAAGATTTTTGTGACTTTTCTTTTGTGTTTTTTTTTTGACTCCACATTTATCCCTGAATCACTCCTCCTTCCAGAGAGCCGCTCCTTATAACAAAGAACTTCTAGAAAAGGAAGAAAGAATGACATAAAGGAAAAACATTTAAGAAACTGATGAATACATTGCAAAAATGACATTGTGTGCAATTACCCCGCTCCCCATTATCTCAGCAGAAGAGTGAGCAGAGAGTCTTTTTGTACGTGGCTCTTCTTTGGAGCAAAGTTGTTCGTTGTCATTCTTCCATGTTCGTTTTTGATTGTTTCATCAAGTCAAATCAAAAGGCATTTATGAAGTGCTTACTCTGTGCCAGGGCCTGTGCGAAGTGCTTTGCAAATATAATCTCATTTGATTCTCACAACAGCCCTGGGAGGGAGATACTTTTATTATCCCTATTTACAGTGGAGGAAATGGAAGCAGATAGAAGTTAAGTGACTTGCCCAGAGTCATGTAGCTACTAAGTGTCTGAGACCAGATTTAAATTCAGTTCTTCTTGATCTCAGGCCCAGTGCTCTAGGCACTGTACCAGCTGCCTCTAGCATGCACTGAGTGTCATGCCTTAGAAGTGAAGACCTATTTCCAGGCTAGGTGACATGAAAACCCATCTTCCAGAAAGCCCAGGTGGTTCTAGGGGCAGAGTTCAAGGTTCCAGTGAGAGGGATCTGAGGCTGCTGACTGGTATGCAAATTGCATGGTTGGGAATCAGGCTAGTAATAGAAAATAATGCTACCCACAATAGCAATTCACAGTGCATGTTAGTATACTCAAGCCTGTCAACAACTTCCAGAGGGGTTAGTATTATACCCAATATATAGTTGTGGAAACTAAACAGAGGCTCAGAGGAAAACGACTTTTTCAGCATTATGCAGTTGGTAAGTGTATATTGGAAGGAAGAAGAACTCCCAGGTATATTTCACATTAAGGTTTGCAAAGTACTTTCTACCTTCTATCTTATTCCAGCCTTACAACAAGCCCATGAGGTTGGTGCTTCAAAAAATGTTTGTGTGGATGTGTCATTGCATCAGTATTGAGAGGAGTAGATGAGGAAACTGCCTTTACCAATGTAGATTGGCATCATTTCTGCAAATTAGAGTATTAGAAGATATTGGGGGTACTGAGAGGTATTGACTTACTTAGGGTAAGGTGGAGCCTGTGTCTCAGTTGGTACTTGGACCCAGGTCTTCCTGACTCGGGAACCAGGTTTTTTTTTTTCCATTTCACCATACTACTTCTTGAAGTAGGTAATAACAGGTAACATTATCACCATTTTAAGGTGGAGGAGACTAAGGCTTAGAGAAGCAACATGATTTTCTCAAGGTCACACAATTTGCAAATTTTCAAAGTCTTCCTGAGGCCAAACCCAGTGCATCATTCACTATACTGTATCATTGAAAGGAATATCTGGAACTTCTGGGCAGGTTTAATATTTCCTGTCCACTGAGGCATTTCTCTGGCAAAGGTGAGGGCTTCTACTAACTAGCTGTATGTCCTTGGGGAAGTCACTTGTCTCTCTAAGTCTTTTTCTTACCAACCAAATGTGGCGGTTGTAGTGAGTGATCTCTGATCAAAGGCTCATGGTAGTAGCATCCTAGGGAGTCACATTTGAGATGAAACTTTACAGTAAAAGGGATTGTCTCTATCAGATGACATGTCCTGATCTGGGATCTAGAATTTGTGGTCCCTGAGCTTCTGCAGTGCTTTCTAGTTATTTGATCCTTACAAGCATCTTGGGAGGAAGGTACTTATGTAATTCCTGTTTTACCAATGTGGAAGTAGAGTCTCAGAGAAGTGAAATAAATTGACCATGATCCTAGAACTAATAAGCACCAAGGACAGATCTGGAGCCCAGGTTTCTCCTGATCTGAGTCCAGAATTCTATGTACTCCACCAGATTGACTTAAAGGTTCCCTTCCACACCTTCTCTCTGCCCCACAAGGGATCCAGTGCCTCCTTTCCCATGTCAACATCTGTTCTCAGGAAAGGATCCAGAGCTAACTTACTGTAAGATACAAATCGATGGATGCCTTTCTGCCAGGGCACAAGGGCAAAGCCCCTTTAAATCTGGAGCTTGAGACACCGAAAAGCTGAGCAGGTGCCATGTTGGGGTGGGGAAGGAAGAGGGGCTTTCATGAACCCCTGAATCATATTGCCAGAGGCAGATTCTGCCTACAAAGATTTGAGAAGACTAACAGGGAGCTTGAATGAATTTCCAAGATTGAATTCTTTATCATTGTTTTTGTGCAGTTCCAAAGTTTGGAATAAACTCAATGAGAAGTTGATGTTCAATTTTCTCCTTCCCAACTTGGTGTCATAATGTGGCCATTATAATTAATTTTGACTGAGGCTCGCCTTATAATTACTCTCAAGTATTAAGTCATAAAACCCAGCTGGGGCCTCCAAGGGTCGCCTTCTGTGATGGCTCTTTAAGCACTTTTCTCGCCAGGACATGTACATGGATGTTATGGTTGGAATTAGGCAGTCTTTCCAAAGAACAATAAATTAGACTAATTACCTTTCTTCTTTTCTCTTTTTTCTTTTCTTTTTTCTTTCTTTCCTTTCCTTCTTCTTCCTTCCCTTCCTTTCCTCTCCCTTCCTTCCCTCCTGAATATGTCCCATGTTCTGTCAACTATGACACACATCCATCTTATTAAGTGCCAACTGTATACAAGTCCCTGTCCCTACAGAATTCCCTAACCATTTGATGCTGCCTTTGTCTAGACCTCTCATTTTCAGGCTCCATCACAGAGCAGTCTGTTTTGTTAGTTCTTTTCGCTGTTGTATGAAGTTCTTGTCTATGGGGCTAGAAGATGAGCTCAAGGTAGGCAGAACTCTGAACAGCTCCCAAGTGCTGGGCCACAGCCATTGCAGGACACTTAACTATTCTTTGTCACATTGACTCCTGAGACATTCTCATTAAAGAGATGAGTCGAATGAGGGATCGTCATTGGCTCTTAATGCACCCATTATACTTGAGGCTGAGTAAAACATTTTAAAGCTGTTATTGCCTTGGTCTAGATACACATTTTGTAGCAAAATAACAAACCAATGCTCAAAAACGTGACTTCTGTTCTCAAGCAGTATCTCTGTAAGCAACACCAAATGTGTAATTGGTATGAGACAGGCTCTCAATATCAGTGGGTAATATAGCCATGCCTTTAATTAATTACATCGACCACTGGAATCTGCTCCTATCTTGGGGATGGCGTTGAAAGGAGCTGGCACAAACAAATGGAATGATGAAATGCCATGAGAGTTTTTCTTTCAATCCATTTTCAGAATTAATATTTGTTTTTTTCTCATCCTTTATACATTTTCCTCCTTATCTTGATGGTCCAATCCTATGTGACTTCTTTTTTCTTGGTTGCCATGGTGATTGGGAGCTTTACTCAATCTTCTGTGTTTGTTTTTTACATTCCATTTGAGAGAGAAGGGCAGAAGGCAGATCTTGCGGCTAGGTCACGATGAGGCATTAAGTGAGTACCTCACTCACAAACAGGCCCTTCTGGACATTTGCCTTCTGTCGACTTTAGATGCCACAAACGAGTAGGCCCCCACATGACTGTTCCTACCCAAGGTCCTCCACCTGCTGCAAGTAAAAACAGTCATTTTAGTGGTTAACAGTTTAGAATCAGAAAGCAAGAGTCCAATCTTTTCTTGGAGATAGTTAAAGCAGGGCCTACGTGCATCCACTGGGGGATGGTGGGGTATAGTGGGAAAAGGCCACTGAAACCTTCTGAGACCCACATCCTTTTTTGAGTGCAATCCATTCTCAGCATCTAACACTTGGATTTATACACAGTAGGACCTCAAAAATCCATATTGAATGAAATTATATGGAGGGAGTTAGTAGTTGCCTGAATGATTACAAGCATTGGTTGAGCTAGTTTTCCTGAGCTCTTCTCTTTGCTAAAGGACAGTACAGGAAGGCATATGAATCATTTTACTGATCTCAAGGCCAGGGCCTGTCTTTTGCCTTTCTCTGTATCCTCAACATTTAACACAATGCTTGGCACATAGTATGTCCTTCATGTTTATTGATTGACTAATGCTTAATGTCTAGCTGCCCTTCCTATCCAGGGAAACTCTAAGATGGTGAGTTGATGCTAAAACCTTCATGGTTATGGTACTGAGCACCAAGCTCAGGGTTGGCAAGACTGGCTACCCACTGATCACCGGCCTGGAATTCAGGACATTGGCACAATGATCCAGGAGGGTCAGGGACCCTGGGAATTGGTGACCATGTTGTCATGTTTACAACAGCAAGGGGAAAGGGAGGCTGTCTGTAATCAGATAGGGCTCCCAGACTTTAGGAAAACAGCTTTCCAAAAGGTCAGACAGAAAAGAAGTGGGATCTTATGCCTTGGGACTCTATCAAAGAGCACAGCACAAGAGAGCAGAGAGATGGTGAAATGTCAGTTTCTGCCTACAATGGCCAATGATCCTGATGGGGAAGGAAAGGGGGAGAATGGAGTTCTCCAGGGAGTTTGCAGAGCTTAGATCTGCAGAAAGACTTAGACCAACGGGAATCCTGAGCAAACACAAAAGGGGAATATGGCTCTTCACTAATAATATCAGGCAAATTCCAGAATGGACTGAGCTTAGCTCAAGATGCTTTGGGTTGTCCTGAGTGCCTTATTTTACAACCAGCAAGGCAGGAAGTGAAATGAAGACCAGGGAAGGGATAGATTGCTCTGCTTAAGGAAGATGGTACAATGTTAGCGAGAGGGAGGGAGGGAGAGTCGGAGAGAGACAGAGACAGAGAGATAGAAACACACAAACACAGAGGGAGACAGAGAGACAGAGTCACATAGAGAAACACAAACACACACACACACACAGAGAGAGAGAGAGAGAGAGAGAGAGAGAGAGAGAGAGAGAGAGAGAGAGAGAGCAGAGTGAGCTCACAGAGTAAGCACATAGAGTAAGCAGTTTCTGTTCTGTTTGGCATGGGGAGTAGGGACATATGTGCTGAGGTGGGAGTTGGAAGGGCCTGGGTCCGAATCTCCCTCTAGCACTGTGCCTATGGGCAGTCACCACCTCAAAACCAGTCTCAATTCCTCCTCTGTGGGATGGAGTTAACTCTTGCCCTGCCAGCCTCTGGGGCAGCTCTGAAGGAGGTCTGTAAGGCTCAGAACACTCTATATGCTGCCCGTGGCTATTTTTACTATTCATCTTACTTTTCTTGTCTTGTTCAATAAAGTTTAGATAGAGCCAGTCCTGGGGGAAGTCACTGTTCAGCTGCTGTCATTTTATATTTAAAGCCTCATGGACTGTTGCCCAGATGGAGAAAAAGGGGGCTCTTTTGTATTTGCCTCCACCTTTTGGAATAAAAAGGATTGGTTAGAAGCTCCTTTGTAGGCCCTGAGAGCCTCTTTAGTGCTACAGCCCCAGTGGGAGGCAGGACAGTGGGGATATCTGGCCCTCCTCAGTCCCTTCAGTCTCTAAATTCGTACAGCTTTTCATGGCTGGAGTTTGGGCCCGTGAGGATTCGGGGTGCTGGGCTCAACACTGGAGCCTCGAGGCCTTCAGGATTGTCTAACAGGAGTCTTCTTTCAGAGCTAGCTCCACTCCCTGCCCCTGCTTCTCCTGCCCCTTCACTCCTCAGCTCCTTGAGGTGCAGCTTGGGTCAACAGAGCTGGGCAGTGTACTCTCTGAGATCATCTAGCTCTCTGATAGAGCTGGGAAGTCCAGCAGCCTTTTCTGCTCCAAGTTTTCAGCTGCCCACAGCTCCCAACATTGCTCACTGCCTGAGCTCCTCTTTCCCCCTTGGCTCCCATAAGAATGTGGCCTCCTGATTCTCTTGCTGCCTCTCTGACCCCTCCTCCTCTGGGCCTTGAGCTCACCCCGCCACCCAGCTCCCAGCTCCTAGGCCCTGCCCTGGGGTTGTTTTTCTTCTCTGTGCTCTTGGTGACCTTGTTCAGGGGTCAACTTTGACATCTATGAACAGAACTCCAAGATCTACAGCTCCCTTGAACTTCAGTCCTCAGGGTTAAACTGTCTGCTAGACATTTGTGCAGCCTGTCCCACCCCTCCCTTCCCTCCATCCCCATCACTACTTCACAGATTCATTCTCTGTTCAGGTACCATAGGCACAACTTCTATATGGCCTTCCTTGATTCCTAGGACTGGGTTCAAATCTTACCCCCATTAACTGTGTGACCCAGAGTAAGTCATCTTCCCTGTCTGAGCCTCACTTTCCTCCTCTGCAAAACAAGGCTAAGAGTACACATGGAATGCACTTCTCAGAGCTGTTGGGAGGCTCACAGGAGAACGTGGATGTCAAGAACTTGTCCAACTTGAACCTTAGACATTATTGGCTAGATCCTTAGTGGTACCAGCAGCAGACTTGGCATCAGGAGACAGAGGTCATTCCTTAGCTCTTCCCTGGCTAGCTATGAGACTCTTGGCAGTCATTTAACTTCTCTTTACCTCAGTTTCCTTTTTTGTAAAATGGGAACCAGTCTGTCTTGCTTTTTGAGGGTATATTTCTGCGTAGGCTCCTTTGATGCCTCTGTACCTTATGATCCCCTCTGCAATCTGCTCATATACAGCAAGAATCTTCCAATTGCCTTTTGGGGGAACCTGGTCTTCAGTTCTTCAGACGAGGTTATGGAAGATGGGCCTTTGTTCCAGGGAGAAGTTTAGTGGTCATCATTGCCCAATGGTGGCCTACATCTAGCCCCTCCACACACACGTTTTTTTCTTTCTTTTTTTTGTGCAACCATGAGCTGAATACAGTGGTTTTATCTTTGCTACCAGATGGGTTATAAAATTGCAGTGAGTTCATTAAGCTTTGCTCACCATGTGAGCCAGTCACTTTTGCTCTCTGCTCCAGCTATAGGCAGGCCCCCATCCCTCATGAGTCACTGTACACACATTCCTATGCTTTTGGTCCCAAAGGCAAATGGCTGAGCCAGCTGCTGGATGGGTCCAAGCCTTTTGCCACCACTAAATTCACAGGACCTTGGAGATCACTGAATCTGAACCCCTCCTTTTACAGAAGAGAAGGCTGAGGTACAGAGAGACGCTGAAGTCATTAAAAAGCACATTCCTAGGGCCTACATATGAAAAAAAGTACATTGCACCATGTAAGTATGTAGGCATGATTTCTTAATGGAGGAAAAAAAGAGTTAATGACCTTTATTGTTGGAAAAAACAGCAGACACTCTGCTCTGGAGCAGCTTGTGCCATTGATTACTCCACCCAGGCCCTGGGCTCCCTTTCTTCTGCCAGGGTATTAGAAGCCAAGTCAAGCCCATGCTGCCCAGTCAGTCTTCCTCTTTCCGTGGAGCCAGAATCAGTGGCATTGTGGAAGACAGATGAAAGAGACAAAGGCCAAAGCAGCATTGTAGGCTGTGCCTGGAGAGTGGGAGGTTGGACTCCAGCTCCAATGGCCAAACTTTGGCAACAAACTTTTTACAAAGTTTTCTTTCCTAGAATACATTAGAAAGAATTTTTTAAATTAAAACTTATAGCAGAATTATGGAGTCTCTAGTCTAGAAGGGACCTTTGAGGTCTGCCAGTTCAGCCTGCCAGTCCAACCTGGGCCTGAATGTGTGGGTAGGGGTGAGGAAGCCAGTATCCAGCCTTTGCTTCAGGATCTCTAGGAAAGGGGAACTCATTAACTCACAAAATCTTTTCATTTTTGTGGGAGGCATTTGGAGGAGAGTGTTGTTAGCCTTAGAAAAATGTGTTTTAATGGGGATATATGAAGTTAAGAATACAAGGAAATTTTAACATGTGAAAGGTTTGGGGCCACTTCTGACCAGTTTTACTCAAACTATCACTTTTAGAGTGAGGAGGATTCTGGCAAGAGGGCTGTGGTGTAGTGGCCTGGAGTCAGGAAGCTGTAGGTCAGTCATTTCAATCGAGTCTGTCCCTGAGTTCAAATTTGACTTTCATCACTTACTTAACTCTTGTTTGCCTCTGAGCTCCCTGCCTCCAGGGTTGTTGTGCTATAGAAATGCTTATTTCCTGCCCTTCCCCTAATCAAAGCAACCAAAGGCAACAGACAGCTGGCTCTCCCAATGCCAGTCCAGTTCCTTTGTGATCTGAGGAGGTTAATGCAGGGGAAGCCATGGCCAGGGTGGCATCCAGGCACCTGTTCTGGGCAAGGCCACTGGAGGAGAGCTGGGGCTGGCAGATGGCCTACCTGTGTTCACCACAGGCCTCCTTGCCAGGTCACATTCCCAGGTGATTAATACGGGGCCAAGGTAGAAGATCGGAAGCCTTGATGCCACCTTCCCTCCTTAAAGGAAGCTCTAAGCACATAGGAAGTATGCTCTTACTCCTCCTCCTTCCTGACCAAGCCCACGGGCCACCTCCTCCATGCAGCCTTGCCTGTCTTCCTACCTTCCTAATCCAACTGCTTATTTATGTGCCTGGCAGGGCGCGAACCCAGGTGTTCCAGAGTCCAAGGCCAGTCTTTTCTCCCCCAAACCATGGCTCCTTTTCAGCCATGCAGGCAATGCTTGTTAATTGTTAATCAGCGAATGAATGAATTCCATGGCTGCTGGAGGGGGAGGGGGGTGGCAACAGTGTTTCATGCTCTCTCTGTATTTTCTCTGCTGGGCACCACGGAGCCAATCAGGAAGGATCTGGCCAGAAAGTAGTGTCAAAGCCCCCCGAAGCAGGCTCCTGGGCTGTTTGCTGTGAGTGAGGGAGGCAGTCACTTCCCTCTACCAACCTTTGCAGCCGTACCCACCCACACACTGTGATTCACCTTCAAGGAGGCATTAGCTCTGAGGACTGATGACAGCACCAAGATGAATGACTGAAAAGTAGGCAGAAAGCTTTTGTCAGATAGCTCTCATTAGAAGCTCCATATTTCACAAAATCATTTTCTTACTCTTATCACTCGAAAAGATTTGGATGGCACTTTATGATGTCTGGATTCTGACAAAAGTTTATTATACTTGTATCACAACCCAAGAGAGCTCAAACTATGGTCTTTTTTTCCGATGATGGATGATTCACCATGCTGTGAACAGAAGATACGCTTGAACGGTCTGCATTGATTTTCTCTTTCTGTTTGCCTTCCATCTGTGATGAGAAATGGACGGCTCTAGCTGCATTGCCTCTGATGACCCATGGGGAGGTCGGGCTGATTTGTGGCCTTCAGATAGACTCTCCAAATCAGTCTCGAAGGAACTGCAAAGCCACACTGAAGCACTCTGACTCAACGATTCACCCACTAGGGAGGCAGAAGTCGGGTCATGTAATCTTTCAGGCTGCCCCACTCTCTATTCCCTCAAGAACCAGTGCCAAACCTTCACCTTCACCTTAAAGTTCTTTTTTAGGTTGTACCTGTTACTGAGGGGGCAGTGTGGGATGGTGGTGAGGGTGCAAGATATGGGACTCAGAGAACTCAGGCATCCTCCGATCACAATTGTGCCTCTATATCCTTTGGGAGGTCACTCAACCTCTGAGTATCTGTTTCCTCCACTGTAAAATGAGGGATAGACACTAAAATCCCTCCCAAATCTAGGTCTGCAATACCAGGATCCTATGTCATTTAATCTCTGTGTGACTTTGGACATGTCACACTCTCTCTTAGTCTGTTTCCTCCTCTGAGAAATGAAAGGGTTGAACTCAATGGCATCTAAGATCCCTTGCAGGGAAAGAAGGGAAGGGAGCAAGCATTTCTACAGCACCTACTATGTGCCAGGCATCCACCTGGTCCCTATGACAACCCCAGAGGGTAGGAGTTATTATTATCCCTATTTTGCAGATGCGGAAATGGGGGCAAACAGGGTTAAATGACTTACCCAGAGTCACCTAGCCAGTAAGTGTCTGAGGCTGGCTAGCTGCCTCTACAATGCTTTACATTGCTGTGCTGTCCAACCCAAATAGGAATGGGGGTCACTAACCCATAGGGATCCCTGAAGGCTGCTGGTCACTTGGGATTAAAATGTAATATTATCTATGTTGGGTTGTATTTTTATTTATTTTGTTAAATGACATCTGAATGACCAATGACATTTGAATCTGGTTCGGGTCATGCTTGGGAGTGTTGTGAACTGCGTGAGGCCTGGCTGAGTGTACAGAGCTAAATCCATGTTGCAATGAAGACCTGATAGGTTGTTGATTTCACTGAATGGAGAGATAGGGGAAATAGCTTTGAGTGTCTATGTGTGGGTGTGCATGCGTATGCATGTGGGTATGTGCACGTGGGTGTGCATTGATGATGTTCTGATCTATGATTTCATTGGCAACTAGTCTTTAACACTGAAAAGGTAAGTGACTTGCCCAGGGTCATACAGCTGTTATGTTTCTGAGGTAGGACTTGAAACCAGGGCCTCCCAACCCCAAGGTTATTACCCCCTCTCCCCAGTTAGCCTGAGTAGGGAAAACATAGACATTGGATTCTTTCTTCTTGCTCAGGATGTAAGCATGTGGGCTTGAATGGATGGAATGAAGGTGGGTTGTCAGATCCTTCTGGTCCCTGATGGAGGCAAAGGAGGCTCACAGACACACATATGCATATAGTACAAGCACATATACACAAAGGCACACATATGGACACATACAAAGACATGCACACATGCATACATCTAAATACACCCTTAGCAGGCAGGGCAGACACTTATCCAGTGGCTTTTCATTAGAATGACATGGGAAAGGCGATCTCCCAGGAGAAGTGGTTCAATGGGACAAATGAAAGAGGGCTGAGAGCCACCCGACTAAAGGGCCAGCCATCGACTTAAATTTGGACATCAGGAATCCACTTTTTTTCATTGTGGCCCTCGTACTTCTGACCTTTCTACCTCAACACAGTCATAACAGTACACAGAGGCAAGGAACTGACCCTTCCCCCTTGTACTGAGCTTCCTACCAGGCTTTGATTGATGCAGTTGTTTAGGGTAATGGGAAAGCTGAGAACCTGTAAAAAATGGCACCCAATGAAGCAGATGAGTATTAATTTAATAAAAAAAACATTCATTGTATGGCTACTAGGTACCAGACATCGTGCTGGATTCTGAGGATACAGACAAAAAAGGCAGAACAGTCTCTGTCCTCAGAGAGCTTCCATTCTCTTGGGGGAAGGGGAGGGGAAACAACATCAATGCCAGTAAGTAAAAACAAAGTAATTTAATAGTAAGAGAATGCTATTAACTGGGAACATTAGCAAAGGTCCCATGGAGGTGGTGCAAGGGATAGAGCTCTAGGCCTAGAGTAATGAAGGCCTAAGTTCAAATACAACCTCAGATAATTCCTAGCTGTGTGACTTTGGACAAGTTGCTTAATCCCTGTTTGCCTTGGTTTCCTCATCCGTATTTGATTGTGAAATTTTTATGCTCTAATACATGGCCAATTTTATGTAGGTGCCATGTCTGCTGAGAAAAAAAGGCATATATATCTATCTCTACCGCTCTATAGATAGATAGATCTGTAGAGATAGATATATACATATAGATATATAGAAATAGATTTTTTTTCTAATCACATTCAACTTCCTCCAACTCCCTCTAATATATCTAACTTTTCCAAGGTTCTATTTATCTCCTTAATTTATTTCTAATTTATTTTTTGTTTAGATTTATCAAGATCTGAGAGGGGAAAGTTGAGGTCCCCCACTATTATTATTTTATTTTCTATTTTTTCTTGTAACTCAATTAACTTCCTTAAACTTTTGGATGCTATACCATGTGGTACATATATGTTTAGTAGTGGCATTCCTTCGTTGGTGTTGTTTGTCCTTCATTCTCAAAGAGGACGATGACATCAAGGACATCGTCATCATCCTCTTTGAGAAAGAAAGACAAACAGCAATCTCTGTGAATAGAAAAGGAACTGCCCACTGGGGCCCAAAATGGAACTGACCATTAGTTGGGCAACATGACTTCTCTCTCTCTCTCTCTCTCTCTCTCTATCTCTCTCTCTCTCTCTCTCTCTCTCTCTTTCCTTCTTTCTTTCCTTCCTTCCTTCCTTCCTTCCTTCCTTCCTTCCTTCCTTCCTTCCTTCCTTCCTTTCTTCCTTCTTTCCTTCTTCTTTCTCTCTGTGTACATAGGGTATCACACCCCAAAGGAAATATAAATTTTTGATCTCGGAAACTTCACCCCCCTTTTCTCTTAAAGACCAACCTTAATCTCAGATCATCATGGCTCTTTAAATCACTCTACCTCTCACTGATTGGCCAATAATAGGTCCCAGGATAGGCTCTACTTGGTCATTGGGCCCTGATTGACTCAGAATGAATGTAAATAGCAATTGTTTCTGTCTTGACCAGAAATTCTGAGGATCTTCCCCTTCCAGATCCTTTTTTAAAAAGAAGACATCCTTTGCCTTCATTTCCTCTTAACCCTTAATCACTGAATAGGCTTTGCCTAAGTCAAACTGAGACTTGTTAGAGATCTTAGCTTGAAAAGCGCCAAGGTTCCCCTTTGAATCCTGGGCCATCTCCAGTTGTCCCAATGAACATCAGGCCACTGGACCCACATGGCTCCAGAGGAAAAAGTGAGGCTGGTGACTTTGCACAGCTTTCCATCACTTAAATCCAGTTCACTTACATGTCATAGCATCACCTCTCTGATGCTGTGTTCCTCTTCAAGAATGAAGGACGAATAGCAAGCAACTTCATTGTCCATGATACCTTTTAGCAAAATAGAGTTTCCTTGATTATTGCTTTTAATTAGGTCTATTTTTGCTTTTGCTTTGTCTGAGATTAGAATTTCTCCCCCAGCTTTCTTTATTTCAGCTGAAGTATAATAGATTATGCTCCAGCCTTTTACCTTTACTCTGTGTGTATGTCTCTGCTTCAAATGTGTTTCTTGTAAACAACATATTGTCAGATTCTGTTTTTTAATCCACTCTACTATCTGCTTTCGTTTTATGGATGAGTTCATCCCATTCACATTCACAGTTATGATTACTAACTGTGTATTTACCTCCATTCTATTCCCCCTCCCCCTCCCTCCTTCCCTCTTTCTCTCCTTTCTTTCACCCTGTCCTTTCTCAAAAGTGTTTTACTTCTGACTACTATCTTCTCCAATCCGCTCTCCCTTTAATCAGTCCTTACTCCCTTCTGTTATCTCCCTTCCCTACTAATTACCTATAGGGTAGGATAGATTTCTATTCCCAGCTGAATGTGTATGTCATTTTCTCTTTGAGCAAATTCTGATGAGAGTAAGTTTCAAGCATTGTCCACCCCTCCATCTTTCCCTCATTTTTAGCACCTCTTTTATGTGAGATAATTTACCCCATTCTACTTCTCCCTTCCCCTTCTCCTAGTGCATCCTTCTTTCTCATCCTTTAATTTTTTGGGAGGGGATATTATCCCATCATAGTCAATGCAAACCTGTGCCCTCTGTCTATGCATACTCTTTGTAATTGTTGTAACAGTGATAAAGTTCTTAAGAGTTACAAGTACTATCTTTCTGTGTAGGAATGTAGACAGTTAAATCTTATTAAATCTTACAAAATTTTTCCTTCATGTTTACCTTTTTATGCTTCTCTTGGGTCTTGTATTTGAGAATCAGATTTTCTCCTCAACTGTGGTCTTTTCATCAGGAGTCTTTTATTCCATTAAGTATCCTTGTTTTTTTTTCTCCTGAAGGATTATACTCAATTTTACTGGGTAGGTGATTCTTGGTTGTAATCCTAGCTCTTTTGCCCTCTGGAATATCATATTCCAAGTCCTCTGATACTTTAACGTAGAAGCTGCTAAATCTTGTGTTATCCTGACTATGTTTTTTCAATATTTGAATTTTTATGGCTGTTTGCAATATTTACTTTTTTGATCTAGGAGCTCTGAAATTTGGCTATAATATTTTTGGAAGTTTTCATTGTGGGATATCTTTCAAGAAATGACTGGTGGATTCTTTCAATTTCTATTTTACCCTCTAGTTCTAGGATATCAGGGCAGTTTTCTTCAGTAATTTCTTGAAATGTGTTGTCCAGGGTCTTTTCTGAATGATGGATTTTAGGTCATCCAATAATTCTTTATCTCTCATAGATCTATTTTCAAGCTCAGTATTGTGATAGTTCACATTTTATTCTATTTTTCCCAGTCTTTTGATTTTGATTTTTTATTTCTTGATGTTGCATGGAAAGCGACAAACTTCCATTTGCCAAATTCTAATTTTAAGGAATTGTTTTCTTCAGTGAGCTTTTGTGCCTCCTTTTTGATTTGGCTAATTCTACTTTTTAAAGCATTCTTTTCCTCTTTGGCTTTTTGGGCCTCTTTTACCATTTGCGTTAGTCTATTTTTAAAGGTATTTTTTTCTTCAGCATTTTTTTGGGTCTCCTTTAGCAAGCTGTTGATTCACTTTTCATGATTTTCTTGCATCACTCTCATTTCTCTTCCCAATTTTTCCTCCACCTCTCTTACTTGATTTTCAAAATCCTTTTTGAGCTCTTACAAGGCCTGAGACCATTGCATACCTTTGGTGGCTTTGGATGTAGAAGTCTTGACTTTGCTGTCTTCCTTTAATGGTATGCTTTGCTCTTCTTCACTCAAAAGGATGGAAGAAAATACTTTTTCTCCAAGAAAGTAACTTTCTGTAGTCTTATTTTTTTTCCTCTTTTGGGGCATTTTTCCAGTCAGTTATTTGACTTTTAAGTCCTTTGTCAAATGAAGTGTATACTACCCTAGCCTTCAGAGGTTCTGTGCAGTTGTTCTCTGAGATATCTCTAGGGATCTGTAAGTTCTCAGTTCCTCCAGGGTAGCACAATCAAGGGAGGGGAATTTTCTCCTCTCTTGGTCTGTTCTTTGGTCTCTGAGCAACTACAAGTGCTCTTTTCTTCCCTGGAACTGCAAGTAGGATTCCCTCTCCATAGCCACCACCAGCTCTACCACTCCAGTGCTCATCCTCACCCCAGGACCACCACTCAGGACTGAAACCCAGAACAGCTGCTCAATTCCTCCAGGGTCTCTAGACTGAGAGCTCAAGAAGCATACTGTGACTGTAGCCACCCTCAGGCTGTGGTTGGGTCTGGGGCACAACTATACTTCCCTCTCATCCCGGTGAAAGTGCTTTCTTACTGACTTTTGAAGCTGTCCTTGCTTATGAGTTGAGAAATCTGGGAAATGCAGCAGTTGCCCATGATTCTGCATCTTGAAGCCTGCTTCAGTCCTATCCATGCTGCACTGACCCACATTGGGCTATGCTCTGATCTAAGCCTGGTGTGATAGACCTTTCCTGTCAACCTTCCAGGCTGTCTTGGGCTGGAGATCTGTTTCACTCTGTCATTTTGTGGCTTCTGCTGTTCTAGAATTAGTTTAGAGTCATTTTTACAGGTATTTATGGGCTATAGAGGGGAGAGCTAGAGCAGATCTGTCCTTCTACTCTGCTATCTTGGCTCCACCCTCTCAATTCTACTTTTTAAGGAGTTGTTTCTTTCGGTGAATTTTTGTACATTTTTCCATTTTTTTGTGCTTCCTTTACCAAGCTGTTGACTCTTCTTTCATGTTTCTCTTATGTCACTCTCATTCCTTTCCCCAATTTTTCCTTTACCTCTCTTATTTGATTTTTAAAATCCCTTCTGTGATCTTCTAGGAATTCTTTTTTGGGCCTGAGTCCCATTCATATTTTCCTTTGAGGCTTTGTCTATAGATGTTTTAGCACTGTTTTCCTGTTCTGAGTTTGTGCTTAGATCTTCCCTGTCAACCTATTAACTTTCTGTAGTAAAGTTATATTTTTTACTCATTTTTTCCTACCTATTTGATGACTTTTAACTTTATGTTAAAGTGGGGCCCTGCTCCTGGAATAAAAGGGGCACTGTCCCAAGTTTCAGGTTTTTCATGATATAATTCTAATTTAATTTAATTTTAGTCAAAGGGAGCTTTATTGATGCAAAAGCAGTAGGCTAGCCCAGAAAAAGGACTAGCTATTTACAGAGGGATGGGATTTAATTTTATAAGGACAGACTATGGGAGACAAGGGAATCCTATGACTCAGAATGGGGGAGGGGAGACAAGGAATTCCATGGTCCAGGATAAGGGGAAAGTTTTATGGTATTACAAGATAAGGGGAGATTTTAAAGCACCAGGGAAATAACAACTCAACCCTTAGGATACCTTTGTATCAAGAGACTTTAGGGCACATTTAGAGGATAAACCAGGGAAAGGGCAGCTCAACCTTTAAGGTACCTTTGTATCTGCATCATTTCCCCACTCAACCACTAGGTAGGAGAATTCTTTGGGGGGGAATGGGTGAAGGTCATTGTCTTCAGTAGCTGTTTCTTGCTGAACAGGGGCAAAGAATCCATTTTAGGGGCCAAAATAGGTTGTGAGTGGTGGTGATCAGCATGGGGTGTAGAATTTGGTGCCACCTGAGTCCAAGGTGGAGAGAGGCAAATCACTCAGGGTCATCAAGGGAATGGATTGGTATCCTAAAAGTTGCAAGTGCAGACAGTGATTGGCTGGCTTCTTTATCTTGACCCATTCCCCTTCACCCTCTTGACTCAAGGGAAGGGAGTGACCAAGGTTGTAAGGAGGCATTTCAAAACACCTTAATGATCCAGAATCTGCTAAGATTCTAACTTCTCACTTCTATGTCCACCCCTTACAAATTTAGAGTGGGGCATTGAACCTTTCAAACCCATACTCATGAGAGTGCCCTTTCTTAGGATACCTGAAGCCCTTGAGGGGAGGGATTTTTGTTTCCCAAGAACCTAGTATAGCAATGGGCACCTAGTTGGCACTCCTAAGTATGTTAGTTGATTTGAACTTGAAGGAAGCTAGAGCTTCTAAAAGGCAGAGGAGAGGAAAGGGAGTATTAGGGGAGGTGCACTCTGGCTGGGTGAGTGGAGTTTGCCCAATCATGGAGAAGTAGGAGATAGAATGGCCTGTACTGGGAAGTCTTTAGGCAAGTCATTGCCCCTCCCTGTGCCTCAGTTTTCTCATCTGTAAAACAAGGAAGCTTGAGTAGACAATCTTTGAAGACCTTTCCAGATTAAAAAAATCAATGATCCTAGCAGTGGTTTGTCAATGTTTGAAATAACCTGTTAGTTATCATCGTAGATTTCCTTATTAGCTGTCAGCATAATGGAACTTTCTGAGAAATTGAAGAGATTTCCCCTCCAGTGCTAGCCCTCCAGACAGATGGGAAATGAGAAATAGGAATTGGCTACTGATTGAAAGGGGAACTTTGCCCTGCTATAGTGAGAGCCCCTTTTATCAGGCAGCTACTGACTCCTTGACCCATGCCCTTCTCAACAACATTCACCTCCAGTTTGGGCCAGAAGGCTTCATGGCAGCCTCCCATATCTGGCGGCCTCCTAATGGGGTCCTGATGCCAGTGCTTCCTTCAAGGAGTGTACTCAGGTATGGGTTTCCTATCCAGTTCCTTGGTCATTTCTCCTCTCCATTCCTTTTTTTATCCCTATCCCTCTCCTTGGCTGCCTAACTCCATTGCTGAACTCCTTCTCCATTGCTCCAAGTCCTACCCCCACCCCCAGCCTCCCAGCAGGAAGCTTTGTCCCCAATTACTTTTGTCTTTTGGATTTCAAAACATGAGCACTATATCTCAATTAGGCATTGATTAGAGATGATTCCTTCAGACTTAGTTTCCTTCTTGTGATATAGGCCATGAAAATGTCCCCATGGGGAGGGGCAGGGTGACACAGGCAGACAGAACCAGGGCAATTAGACATTAGTCTTCTCAGCATGAATGTTCTGTTCCTGTCCTTTTGGGTTCTTTCTCTTTCTACTTTGCCAATTGATTTTTCTGCTCCCAGAGTTCCTTGCTGTAATCCCCAGCACCTGGAAAGGGCTGCTTCTCTCTGAAGACTGGCTCACACATGGGAGCTCTTCTTTGCCTTCACCAGGAAGGTGGATCCTTCAAAACAGGACAGACACAGCTAGCTTTTATCACTGAAAGGATGCCAAGGATGACAGAGACCTTTGCTTCACTTCTCATTTTATTTTACAGCTGAGGAAGCTGGGGCCCAGGAACACTGAGTGATAACCTCAGTCTCCTTGCATGGTCCTAATTTTTAGGGGTCCTGATTTGGGGTTCCAGGTCAGGGGTCTTCCTACTCTATTTTTCAGATGCAGGATACAGTTTCAGAATCTACCTACCTTACTTTACCACCTTCTAGTCTGAATTTTATTATATGACTATTTCTTTATCCCTAGCTTGAATCCTGTCTTTGGTTTGGGCCCTTAGCCTCCTGTTTTTGCCTGCCCTGGGTTTCTGGATCCCAACCTCTGGCCTATAAATCCTTCTTGCCCATCTACAGAGACACCTGCATACCAGAGACCTGTAAGCACTGACTCCAACTGCCCATGACCTCCAATTTGGTTTGATACTTGGCATTCTGCCCTTGGCTTCATTCCGAGGATTCTTTGCCAGCCAGCCCTGACTCTTTGCCCTGTTGAGTAGCCACCCACATGTGAGCCGCCTGGTACACCAGGTAAAAGCTCACTGGCTCTGGAGTTGGAAGACCTGGGTTCAAATTCTGCCTCTCCTGCTTACTGCCTTGTGATGTTACCTAATTCTCTTCACCTCAACAGACCTGAGCTTTTTGCCTCACAGGCCCTTTGCAGCTTTAAATCTTGAAGCCCAAATTCAAGTGTGGACAGGGACTCATCTTGGTCTAAACACTTCCTGCCTTCACCAATCTCTCACCCATGTCTGTGATGACTGAGGTTGGCCTATGGGCCACTGTTTCTTTTTCCCTGTAATTTGTTTGTGAGGAGCTCCTTCCTGACATACCTTCCTGTATTCCTGCCGCAGTACAAATGGGGTTATCACCTAATGTAAGAGTTCTTAATCTGGGGTTTGGGAACTTGGTTTTATTTTTAGAAAGATCTTGCTAACTGTATTTAAATAGAATTGGTTTTCTTGGTAGTGCCATGCATTTTATTTTATGTATTTCTAAACATTATTCTGAAAAGGGGGCTATAGGCTTCACCAACCTGCCCAAGGAGTCCAGGACACTAAAAGTGACTAAGAACCCCAATTCTAGTGAGTTGTCTTGTATTCTGACATGTATTGTACTGGACTTGGGTGTATACTGACTAAGATGATACAGTGCTTTGCCTCATATTTGGCACATATTGGTATTTAATAAATGCATGTTTATTAACTAAGGAAGTCTGATGTACATGTACCTTGTCAATAGGCAACTTATGGTTTTCTGGTGGCCTGAGATTGGCAGATCCCTGCAGGGGAGCTGTGGAAGGAGCATGGTTCACTAGGTAGATGGGCTCCAATGGTAGAAGCATGATTCTGTGGTTAAATTTCCATTGACTTCACTATTTTCTATTCTTGATATAACTTCACCCTTATTCCTCTGAAGGGTGTGTAACTTGGGTATGTTTCTGCAAGGAATTCCAGTCCCCATTGAGCTGGGGACTTCAAAAATATAGTATCATTGTTGAGAGGGACCCTTTCCAAAAGAATTTACTTGTGCTACCTATCATCTACCACAAGAGGGCAGTATGTAGTCACTGGGGTAGATGTACGAAAGAGGAATGTGTGGGGTTATTGTAATC
>CM053775.1:4580850-4646142 GCA_028658325.1 Potorous gilbertii
TCAAAAATATAGTATCATTGTTGAGAGGGACCCTTTCCAAAAGAATTTACTTGTGCTACCTATCATCTACCACAAGAGGGCAGTATGTAGTCACTGGGGTAGATGTACGAAAGAGGAATGTGTGGGGTTATTGTAATCTAATTAGGGGTTGTCATAGCTTCCCATATCTCTGTGCATTTCTCCTGTTGATCTAGAAGGGCCCCCGTAAACAGTAAAAGTGGTTGAGATAAATGGAAGCCCCAATTTGTGTAAACATTGCACATGGAGGCCAGATGGTCCTGGGTTAGCATGTCTTTATTTGCAATAATAAGCTTTTTTTCCCCCTCACTTAGCCATGGAATTTAGATACCACTTCTGCAACTGGTACTTAAGAAATTTCAGAAAATGGATTAACAAAGTTCTTTGGGAAAATCCTTTCACAAGTTTATGTTTGGGGGAGGTGAAGCTAGGGAATAAAGATTGTGGAGCAAATCGTCAAGATTGAGACCCTCTCGATGCCTTGAAATAAGATCTTAAGGCTTATGAGCTGATTGTCTGCATATTTTTCTCCATATTAGTCAGTATTTTCAGGGTCCAAGGTCAATGGTGCTCTCTTTTCCCAGTCCTCATTGTCACTTCTGTAGATTGCCCCTTGATACTCTTCCATTGCCTTCTATTGCACTCTTACCATCTCCGTTATCTTTCTCAGTATTTTGTCTCAACCTCCTTTAGTTTTTCCCATTTCTCAATGAGGGGCCTCAGATCTCTTGCTGTTTTCTTTCTATACTCTTTCTGAGAGCTCTTTCCCTTTCAGAGCTTTAGCCATCACCTCTACATGTCACAATGCCTCTCAAATCTCTACTTCTTGGACATAGACCTATCTTCTGGCTGCCAATGGGAAATGTCTATTTGGATAGCTTACTTCAGACTCAGTGTGTCTAAATACAGGGTCAAAATATCTTCATTTCCACCACCACCTCCACTCCCAAGATGTTTCTCTTTTAGAGACTGTGTATAGTACTTGCTATGAAATTAGAAATACCTGAGTTCAAACAGCCTCAGCTATTTGTTGTTTGTCCTTGGTTTAGCTCATCTGCTGACACAGTTTTACCAAGGTGGGGACGCTGAGCCTGCTACAGCTTCTGGAGCCCCAGGTGAGAGTTAGGTGAATCAGATGGACACTAAAGGTACATGAGTAGCCTTGAAAAGCACTTGACAAGCCCTCAAAACAGAGGTGATATGCCTCCCTAAACACTCACACACACTTTCTGCATGACTCTGGGTAAGCCTCAGTTTTCTCAGCTATAAAATGAGGGTAAAAACACCTATCTCTCAGAGTTGTGAGAATAAATGAGATAATATTTGTAAAAGGTGCTTAACATAGTGCCTAACACATTGTAGGCACTATATAAATGTTTATTCCCTTCTCTTTCTCATCTGTCTCCTCTCCATCTGTTAGACTCACCATTCTCCTGGCTACAACCAGACTTGGAACCATCATGTTTTGAATCTTCCTCACACTTGACCACTCATTTCCTGGTTTTCCAATGGCTCATAGTTTCATTTCCTCTCCATTCCCTTTCTCTTTTATTTCTCTAGTTCAGGCTCTTCTAACTTGGTTCACACAATAGCCTCTTAATTGGCCCCCCTACCTTTAGCCTCCTCCTGTTCCAATCCATACATACTGCTGCTAGACTGAACTTTTCTAAAGCTACTCTGTGTAAAGACAGCTTAAGAACCTATTGCTTAAATATATCCCAAAGAGGTCAGTAGTAAAGGAAAAGGGTCCACATACACCAAAGTATTTATAGCTGCACTTGTTATAGTAGCAAAGAATTGGAGACAAGGCAGATTCACTAATTGAGGGAACAGCTAAACATTGTGGTACATGAATATCATCTATTGTTACTGTGCTGTAAAAATAAAAGAAATATAGTGAAGGCAGAGGAGCATGAGAAGAATTATATGAACTGATGCAATGTGGAGTGAGCTAAGCCAGGATAATGATACATGATGACTACAATGCAAATGGAAAGGAAAAAAAACACAAAATAATTCAAACTAAATCTTGTAAAATTATAATGGCCAACATTGTCCCCAAAGAATAGATGTGGGAATTTACCTATCTCCTCTCTTCTAGGCAGAGGTGAGAGTTACAGGTGGAGAACACGGCATATAATGTTGGACCTGATTGATGTGTTGCTTGGTTTTGATGAATGACTATTTTCTCTCTTTTTCTTCTTTTGTGGGATCACTCTCTATGGAGGGGAATGAAATGGTAAATATAAGGGATATAAAAGGAGAAGATATCAATAAAAACATTTTAAAAAGCAAAAACAACCTATTGGGTCAAATTCAACCTTCCTAAACTGATATACAAGACCCTCTATCAGCTAGGCTCCAGTTTTTAATTCTTCCACTACTTTCCAATATGAATCTTCTCCTTCAGTCAGAGCAGATGCTTCAGTGTTCCTCATGGTACTGACTAACTAATTTCTGGTGAAATTTAGTAAATATTTGTCATCCACTGTGGGACAGTGGAAAGAGAATTTACTTTGGAGTCAGAGGAGCTGGGTTGAAATAATCTGGCAAATCATAACTTTAAATGTGAATGGACTGGCACTTCAATTAAACAAAATGACTGACAGATTGGATCAGAAAACAAATTCCCATTATCTGTTGCTTATAGGAAATACATCTAAAAAGAAAAAAAACATACATAGAATCAAATGAATAAAATAACACAGCAAGACACAATAAAACATTGTAATGTTATCTAACAAAATAAGCATAAAAACTCACAATATAAACAGAGATAAGGAAATTATGCTTAAAGGAAACACAAAGAACAAATAAGCACCAATATTAAATTTACATGCTCTACATAGTGTAGCACCTCAATTCATAAAAGAATAATTAACTGAATTTCAAGATGGCACTGATGTCAATGCCATAACTGTAGGAAACTTTTATGTCCCTCCTTAGATTTGTATTCATATAAAAGAAATAAAAAGAAAAGGGAAAACATAGAATTGAGCACATTGTTCGAGAAATTGGAACTAACAGACTTGTGGTAACTTCTGAATGGTACTCCTAAAGAATACACATAATTCTTGGCACTGCATGCCACTTTTACAAACTTTGACCTTTTCTTGGGGCTCAGGGAAATTCTAAATAAATTTTAAAAAGGAGAAATACTAAATGCATCATTTGTAGACCACAACATAATAAAAATCATAATCTACACTAAAATCACAAACAAAAGATACAGACTCAAATAGAAAATTCCTAACAAAATCATGATTAGCAAGTGGGTCAAAAGACAAATCATAGGAACAGTAATTACACGCAAGACAATGTTAATGTTGAGAAAATATACCAAAACTTCTCAGATGAAGTCAAAACAGTTCTCAGAGGAAAATGTATGTACTTGAAATCATATGTTAAAAAAATAAAAAAAAGAATTAATGAACTGATTATGCATTAAAAGGAATTGGAAAAGTGACAGTATAGGCAGTATTGCACACCAGTAGTCTCCTACCTCTGCATTTTGTTTTTTTCAGAGGCCAAGCCTGGATAATTATACAAAACTGTTTACATAGATGCTCCTTTCAAAAAACCCTTCAAAGACTCAGTGATAAAGTATGAATTTAGCTTGATATTTAAAGCCCTCTCTAGTATCTCTCACTTACTTTTCTAGTCATTTCATGTTATTCCCCTTCCCATTCTTCCTGCTCCAGTCAAACTGACCTGTGAGGTGTTCCTCACATACAAAATTTCATCTTTTGCCTCCATGCCTTTGTTCAATCCATCATCAACAATACCCTCCTCTTTACTTCTACCCTGTAATATCTCTAGCTTCCTTCAAAGTTCAGCTTAGGTGCTATCTGTAGAAGATGCCTTTTTTAATCCCCCTAGTCTTGTACTCTCTCCCTATTAATTTTGTATGTATGTTATGTTTACTTTTGTATCCTGCTACCCTTCCCCCCTCAAATAATTGAGTTCCTTGAGACCAAGGTCTGTTTCATTTTTATGTGTCTGTAGACAGCACCTAACTTGTACTTCGTAAATAATGAGTGATTAATCAATTTAAATTGAACTGAATTGAGATGCTGTCTTCACAATTTGGTAGCTGCTACCTGGTGGATAGGAGTGGTGGTCAAGGTACGAGAAATCTCTATAATTCAGTAATCACCAGGATTTGTTGTTGTTTCATCATTTTTTGGTCAGGTCTGACTCTTCATGATCCCTTTTAGGGTTTTCTTGGTGAAGTTATTGAAATGGTTTGCCATTTCCTTCTCTAGCTCATTTAAAAGATGAGGAAACTGAGGCAAAGTGACTTGCCCAGGTTCATACAGTGTCTGAGGCCATTTTTGAACCCATGGCTTCCTGACTCCAGGCCAAGCCCCCTATCTCTTGTGCCACGTAGCTGCCTGATCACCAGGATGCTAGGGAGGAAAGATATAAAAGCATTCTATCTCTTTAGTTGGGCTTTTTTTCTTTTAAAAATAACCTCTCCCCCTTTAAAAATACTTACACAAATTTAAAAACATTTCTCAAATAAACATCATTGGTTTACTAAAGTATCTGGTTCATTGGGTGGACCTCCTGTGGCAAATACGGGAGAGAACATGGCCAAGTTTCATGGGAGAAGCAGACATAAATGAATCAATGGATGAAACTCTCAAATCCTTTAGAGAACAATCCATTTGAGTATGTGAGATTGAAGAGAACATGCCCCATGTAGCAAGAATTAGGCATCGCACCTCGATACAAATCAGTGCCATTTGTGGAACAAACTAGCTCCTTTCTCAGTGAATGCTCTATTTTCCTTACTTATGGTGCCATTGAGATAATTAACAGATTTCTTTTAATATTGCTTTGCCATTGAAGCCTGGACTTGATCATCTGAGGCTATTCCAGCTTTGCTCTAGTTATTTGCACTGTATTATATTCTTTGCCTCCCTGTTTTCCTTATCAGAGAGAAGACATTTGTCTCCCGCTGCTAGGTCTGATTAGCTAGCCAGTACTTGGCAAGTTAAATCCGGGTTTAAAGTTTTCTGTTGTTCTAGCTGTGCTTTCAAAATGACTCCTTCGTTCATCCGGTTTTCCTTCTAGTGAAGGATAGAAAAAAGAGAAAGCAAGGACCATGTGGTTTCTCTCATTTTGCCTCTACCCAAGACTCCATCATGGTCACTTTCTAAGCAGATGTGATCACTTGTTCAGGTAGCTGCTTGCATTCCTTCGCCTTCCTGAGGAATGGCTAATTAACACTGAAAGGATTTCTAGAACATGACTCTAGTTTGATAACCCCAGCCTGCTTCCAAGTTGTAGCTGCCAGGAGCTTGCTTAAAGAAGCCAGTCTGCTTTTCCCCTGACCATTTAAAATCTGTCTTGAGCAGAATAGTTTTTATCCATAGCTCTGGGGCTTTCTCCCCCAATGTCCCCCAACAGCAAGATGAACATGACATTTGAACTTCATCTTCCTGGAGCAATAACAGAGTTTCCGAAAACTGTCACCCTGCATCTCCGAGGGAGGAGGGAGCCCTTTCAGAGAGCAAACTGGCTTCTCAGCGTTCTTCTTCTTGTGGCTCTGCAGGGAGTCAGGAGCCTGAGCCGATGTGCTATTGTGCTATCAGTCCTAAGGACATTACTGCAACCTCAGGCATGAAATGTGGGAAGGGGGAGGCTGGGAGTGGAATTGGAAAGCCAGAATTCTGAAAATGCTCCCAGGATTCCAGGGGTCAGAAATTACAAGACTCTCAGTAATATGAGTGGTGATATGGTTGATGTCTTTGAGTGTGTGTGTGTGTGTGTGTGTGTGTGTGTGTGTGCGCGTGTGTGTTTGGGGTGGGGGGAGCACTCTTTTCAAACCCAGAAAAACAGTGGATTCAAGGCTTGCCCTTTGTTTTTTGAGTTTTCATAATTGCTCTTTGGTTTCTCCTTTTGAAATATAAAGTTTTTAGGTACCTGAGAATAAGGGTGGGTCTAGAAAGTGACAAGTTTGCTTAAGTCAATTGAACTAGTGGTAGTTTCTTCCCCATTTCATTGACCTCTTGGTCTCTTCTTCCATAGAATAGAACAGTTCTGCAGACCTGGCAGAGCATAGGCTTTGAGCTGGATTAGGCCTCCAGGGCCACCTAGAACAGACCCTCCATTTTACAGGTGAAGCTCAGAGATGTTAGATGGCAGTCACATGGGTGGTAAATGGCTCACTTCCTCTGTGCAGTATTCTGTCCATCATCCTTCCTACTGAGGAATATGGCAAAGTCATCTAGCCCTCAGTTGTTATACAGATGAGGAAACCATAGCTCCCGGGAGGGTCAAGGGGACCAAGGTTAAATGGCCTGGAGGCAGCTGCTCTGCACCAGTTAATTAGAAGATACAATGGATGTGGGGGAGATTGAGTCTGATGTCCCAGCTAGCTTTTTTGTGTCCTTTGGCCAGAAACAGCATCTGATTCCTTTGCTGCAACACAAAGAACAATGGTCTCGGAGCAAGTGAGACTTAGGCAGTTCTGACCTCAGTCACATCCAGACCACTCTGCAATCAGAAAGCAAACATGACTTGTCACCTCTATCACTAGAAGCCATTTTCACACACTCATAAAATGACACACTCCAGATCATTGCCATCATCACCCTGCCTTGGGCAAAATTCCCAGAATCCAAGAGTTGGAAGCAACTCCTAAGGTCTCCTAGTCTAACCCATCCCTGACAAAAGATTCCCTTTACAACATTTCCTAGAAACAGTCATACAGTCTATGTTTTCAGCTCTCTAGGAAGGATCCCCCCCCCACACCCAAGTCCAGGCTATTTTTGAGAAAGCTCTCATTGTTAGGAAATATTTACTGAAATGTAACTTAAATATGCCTCCCTGTAGCTGTCTCCATTGCAACTATTTCCATACTTCAAAAATGGGTAAACCTCTTTAAACTTAGAGGGTAGTCTATTATGGCCAACCTGATATTGAGCCATCCTCTCCACACTGACCCACATTTGGTCCTGCGATGACAGTCATATGAGATGTGGTGGGATCCTTAATGACTTGGAAGGACCTGCCAGAGTTGGGGCTTTGCTCACAAAGCCTTTATGGATAAGGGTGTACATCTATGCCACAACAGGACACTGAGGGGGCAGACATGAAGAAAGAATTTCTATTGATATGGGTTTGCTCCATGGAGGGGGTGTGGGTGCCAGCTTCAAGAACATGGTGGCTTCATCAACAATGCACTGAATGGATTTCTGCTATTGGAAAGTCTTGCTATAACTTTTAGATTATTTGATATCTTTTTTCTTGCAAAATGGTTTCTCTAAAAGTGATGAAAGCTGACACACCATTGACAAGAGTTAGTTTGTAAAATCACTTATGTGCTGCCGCCTTGGGTCTGTAGGGCTTCATGGGAACACTCATGGAGCCTTGTCACACTATTACAAGAGAAATAATTGCTGTGTAAATTACCTGCCTTAAAAAGAACATTTTAATTAGATATGATGAGACATTTATTGTGTTTTAATTAAACAACAACTGATTTTCAAGAAGGCAGGTTGAGTTCAGGAGAGTGAAATCTCATTGCCTTCTAATTCTGTCAAAATGAGTTATGCAAGAAAACCTGAGTGTGGCAGAGGGCTGGAAGGGAACTCAAGAGGCCTTTGAGAGGCTCCTCCAGAGTGCAGAGATATCGGCATCTGTCTTCCAAACTGGGTGGGGGATGTGTTGTTTCTTCCTTTCTGTCCAGGGCCTTTCTGACTACAGCTCAATGGAAATGGGGCTTCTTTTCATTTAGAGCAGTCCAGCAGTGCAGTTGCTTGCCTTGCATAAGAGCTCTCCAAGCATAGCCTTAAGGCCACTTGGCAGGAATACCAAGAGGAGATTCCCATTGCAAGTGGGAGGTGGTATGAGACACTTTCAAAGATTACTTCCAGTTCTGGGAGTCTGTGATCAAATGGGATGGGGGATGTCATAAGTCCCCAGTTTCCTCCTAGATAAAATTCAGGGGGAATGGTAAAGTTTGTTTGGGGCCAGTTAGCCCTTCCCAAGGTCATCCATTCTGCTTTGGACAACTCCCATCATTAAGGTTTTCTCAGACCAAGCCTAATCTACCTTCCTTGAACTCCTTGTCTCCCTGCCCCTAGTTCTGTCCTTCAGAGCCATGAAAGAATGACCTGAATCTAATTCTTGCTTCATGCCAGCTATCATGTCCCCTTTGCCCTTCCCCCTGCCCAAGGTCTTCTTTTTGCCAAGATAAACATCCCCATTTCCTTCAACTACTCCCCACAAGACCTGATCCCACAAGACCCTTCCCCATTCTATCTGCTCTCCTCCTCAGTGTTCTTATTCCTGCTCCTGCTGTAGCGCCTTGCCTATTCTTTTTGTGTCTTGGACACAGGTCTGTCCTCTTAATGCCCCTGTTTCAATTGTCTTTCCTCAGGAAAGCTGTTCAATAAACTCATGGTCACTGCAATGGACTGGTCTTCCCCAGTAAACCAGTGTGGGCTGGGAGGCACTGGGTGGTAGTTTCTGGGCAGTCACTTGTCCCCAGTCTCAGCCTTTTGTGCTATAATATGTGGAGCTGGTGTTCATGGGGGCTAGTCTCAGCCAGGTCTTCTATTGTTCCCATCCCTCCTTCCCAGGACCCAGGACAAATGGTGGTGAAGCTGTAAAGGGAGGCCCAGTTCAGCACTGCCCACCCAGCATGTGCCATTTGAGCATGCTTCCCCTTGTGAAGCCTCAGGAAGCGTGCTGAGCTTGATAACCCAAAAGGCAGCTGGGCAGGCTGGCAAAGGTGAAACTGGGGATGGGGCAGGGAAGAGTTAGCCTTCTGCTGCCCTTCCCTCCTTCCCACTTAGATCTCTAGAGTTCTTTCCTGGAGTCTTGGATTAAGGCTGAACTTGTAGCCGTTCTGTTACCAGGGCAGTGTCCCCTTGGACTGCACAGAAGGTGCAATTTTTTATTCTTCTGGGTCAAATGACAGAAGCCTAAGTGAGGTGGTTTATGGAAAATGCCTTGCAGCCTGTAACTGGCTACATGTGTTAGTTATTATCACTACTGTTCAATTTCCTTCTATTGTTGCTGTTACGTCATGTCTGACTCTTCGTGACCCCACTTGGGGGTTTTATTGGCGGAGATGCTGGCATGGTTTGTCATTTCTTTCTTCAGCTCTTTGACAGATGGTGGAACTGAGGCAAACAGAGTGAAGTGACTTGCCCAGGGTCACACAGACAGTAAGTGTCTCAGACTGGATTGGAACTAAGGAAGATGAATCTTCCTGACTCCAGGCCCAGGGTCCTATCCCCTGCAGTGCCACCTAGCTGCCTATTTTGTGTACCTAGCCTCACCATTATACTCTATGAGGTGATTGGTAAGGCATCAGAAGTACACGAGATCACAGGATTTAGAGCTTCCTGTGACCAAACTCTTATCTTACAAATGAAGAAATCAGAGAGATGAAGTGACTTGCCCAAAACCATGCAGCTAATTAACAAAAGAGCCTGGATTTGAATCCAAGTCCTCTGTCTCTAAAACCAGTGTTCATGCCCCTCCATCCCAGAACAAACAGAACTGAATGTTCCAGAAACTTTGACCCTATCATCTTTATCTGATTAGATCCACCCACTATTTAGTTCACTGAGACCACCATGCAGACAGTGGAGATCTCAGAGTGGCCAGCTGCAGGATCACTGGGATTTAATTGACACAATCCCCTTTTCTTAGCATTCTCCAGAAATTATATTTACTTCTTTGTATCTGTATTCTCTGCCCTCCTCTCCTCCCCGCCCCACCCCCACAGCCCTGAAGGGAAGCTCCTTGAGGGCAGAGCCTGTTTCATTTTTATCTCAGCACAATGCCAGGTGCATAAATTCTGGTAGAATGTTGAACAAATGAAAACACTTTCCACTCTTGCCATTTTTTGACTCCTCTGGAACTTGGTCTTGCAGATTGCTCATGGACAAAATTGAGTGTGCAAGATTTGAACCCAAGTCTCCCTTTACGCACTCTGCCTGCCACATCTCTGTTGCTATATGGTGGAGATAGGTACCTTGATGGGTTGGTTGGCTGATATAGGTAGATGTGGCATCCACTGGGAATTGTTTCTGACTGTGTGCCTTGTTCCTTCCCCAGTGTCCTTCCTGTTCCCCATTTCCTGTCTCCCTTGCCCCACCCCCATAACTGCAGCACTTTCTTCGCAAGTGAAGGTGCCTTTGAAGTCACCAGCAGAGTTTGATTTTAGGGGTGGGGGTAGTTGAATTCTGATCCCAAAGTACAAAGCAATAAGATGTCAGGAAGACAGGCAGTTCTTCAGTGAGAAGCACCCTCCCTCCCACAAACTGCTGCGGTAAGTAATGGGCCGTTAGCCAGAGATTTCATTTCTAGAACCAGTTAGTATTTTATTGGTCAGGTTGACAAATGCTGTCTGTCTGAGTGGGATGATGGCAGTGCTGGCCTCTTGCTCCTGACATGTAAACTCTATCACTGTTTGCAGCCACAGTTTCATTTTCTTCACAAGAATGTTAGAGGCCTGCTCACTTGTATCAGCAGGATAGCAAGAGTGGCAAGGCCACAGCCAATCACACCCCAGGGTCTGGAGGGCCCAGGTGCCAGGGCAAGACACTTGGGCAGCTAGGGAAGGCACCTGTGGCCACCTGCTCCCAGAGAATACAGTAAATGCGTAGGGGATGGGAGATGATAGGAGGTGATGATGGGTCATGTAAAAGCAAGATGGGATGGATGAGTCAACTGGGACTCTTCCAAGAAAGAGTTCAGAGTAGAGCCAGAGAGAAAAGAGAGTGGTCTCAATGGGCCTGACCCAGCCAGCTCCCGAGGTGATGAGGGAGCCCAAGGGCTAACCTGTTGAGAGGTTTCGCTGCCTTCTTCGGTGTTTAGAAGTGGGGCGAAGGGACTCCATTCTGTGCTCCTATTACTCTGGGGAGAGCTCAGGGACTGCTAAAGGCCATGTCTCTCTAGGTTTCTGAGAACATCCAAGTGGACATGGCGGGGGGGGCGAGGGGGAGCAGCATTATTACCATGGTAACACCTATCCAAGGCAATTCCCTTCCTCTGGCTCTTACTCCCTACCTGGTGCCTGAAGCTCCTTTGCTAGAATTTTGTTCTTCCCCTGTTCTCCCCCCACCCCTAAGGTGGGCCCCATGGCAGAGGAGCCCAGGATTCTGGCAACTGCCCTCTTAGGAAAGTTGAGGTTATTCATATTGAAGGTAAAATCAAAGCATACAGCTTGTGAAGTTTCTTACAACCTCCAACTCCAAAGAGTTTTCTTGGAATAAATACAATTTTCAATTTCTTTTTAAAGAGTGGGTCTAATTTCTCAGATACATAATGAATGCTTTTCCCAAACAGTCTAATTGCCTATTTATACCAGAGCTGGGTACAGCTACTATACCCAAGTGCATTTAATTATATTCAAGGAAAGTTTCATGCTTCTGTTTATGAATGCTGCTAAATACACTATGGATATGCAACCCAAACCAGCCATGAGGAGAAATGAGGGATGCTAAGCCATTCATAAACCTTAATGCCGTTTTGAAAAAGACAGTAGGGCTTGGGCTGACTATTGATTTTGTATCTTCTTCCTTCCTTGCCCTGGGGAAAGAGGGGCAACCATATTATCTGTGCAAATTTTGCCCAGAACCTTTTGAGACCCCACTGTATTATGAGAATGTTAATAATAATCCCTATCTATGCAGGATATGGGGGCAGCATAAAACATCTATGGGGTCTGACCTCCAGAAACTTTCCACCAACATTTGCGATACTCAGAACTCAACCGTAGGACTTCATATGTGTTCTGACCAGAGCAGAGCTACTATCCATGTGACCTTGGGCAGGTCACTTAACCTCTGGGCATCAGTTTCCTCATCTGTAATATGTTGTGGTGGTAATGGTGGAATAGATTTTATGGCCCCTTTTAGCTTTCAGTCTCTGCTTCTGTGATGATTACCTCTTAGATTCTAGATATTATGCTTCTCTTAATACATCCTAAGATTGAATTAACTATTTTGGTTGCCATATGACCCTATTGTCTCATCTTGAGGTTGCGGTCCACTGATAACCCTAGATCTTGGTCAGAACTACAGTCTAACCATGCCTCTTCCTCCTGTATTTTAGAGTTGATATTTTGCCCCTCATGTAAGATTTTCTGTTTATCTGTGTTAATATTCATCTTACAAGACTTAGTCTCGTGACTGCATGCAGCATACCAGAATCTCGTGAGATCCTGACTCTGTCCTGCATGGTGTGTGCCAGGCCTCCTAGCTTTGTGGCACAAACATGCCACTTGGGTCTTTAGCCAAGTCACTGATAAAATATGAACCAGCACAAGGCCGACAGAAGATCCTTAGGGCCTGCCCCTGGAGTTTTTCTTTGGTGGAGTCTGAGGAGTTCCTTCACCTTGTTCCAAATCCATATAGTGGTGGCATTACCTAGCTCATAGTTCTTCATTTTTTTCCACAAGGGAAGTGTAATTGAAAGCACTTGGTCAAATACTTGGCTAAAATTTAGTTAAACTATATCAGCTGTGTTCCCTTGTGCTAACAGTTAATCTTTTCTTCTTGCCCCTGAAAGAAAGAAATCAAGAAAGCAAACCAAGGCTAATATGGCAGAACTATTCTTAATAAGGTCATGTGATCACTGCTTCCCATTCTCCATATTCATTAACTATCTCTTTAATATGTTCTAGATTTGGAGTAGAAATCAAGGTTAGAAAACTGGCCTCAGTTTGAAAACTCTATTTGTATCACTTTGGGGAAAATGGGCCATGTAGCCCTCCCCAATCCTCCAGTATCTCTTCCATTTTCCAATATCTTCTGTATCTCCACTATAGGACAAACAGCTCAGGATTCATATCTGCCCCTCCAGTTAGATAGCAGAACAAAGACTCCAACCCAAGACAACAGTGCCACTGGCAGGTGCTTCTACTTATGAATCTGCTTTCACTCAGTGACCTCTGCTGATCTTTCTGGGCCCCTGAGCTCAACAATGCTGTCTACCAAATTCATGGTGCTGAGACATCTTCCAGGTATTATTGTTCACATTTTTGGGATCATGTTTTAAGATGGAAAGCAAATGTCGCATTGTGTATGTGCAACAATGAAGGGAACCCCTTCTATCTGTAAGGGAACCCCACAGCCCTCTGTACCTGGACAAACCATGCCCATTGGTCCTAGTGGGTTCTTCATGACATTAGTTTAATTCAATAGAATATATATATTCAATTATACAACTCCTATGTTTGCGGGGACTTGGCCCTATCACTGTTCTTTCTTGAAAAGGAAAGAGGAAACCTTGGGAATAGTAATCTCTGAGAACTGCTTTGCAGGGTGAGAACATTTCCCTTTCCATTCTGGAGGAAAGAATTTCTGATAATTCAGCATGTGGCTTTCCTGATTAATTTTGCCTTTGTTTTCCAAAAAGCAAGAAATGGTTTAAATGAAATCATTTAATCAGTACCAGGAAAGATAATTGCAATAGCTCCCCAGTGCTCATTTTCCTTTTATAATTGAAACTTAATTGCAGGTATAGAGATAGTAATCTAAATATTACTATTTATATTAGGAAACACATACAAACCTTGCTTTAGCAATACACGGGATACTTTGCTACCTGTGGGAAGAGAGTCACATACAAATTATCTGTTGACTGGGTGAACATTTCAACTCAGATCAACAAGCATTGACTGAGCACCTATGATGGGCAAGGCACTGTACAGGCGCTGGAGGTATGAAAACAACTTGAAAACAAGTCCCTGGCCTCAAGGGGCTGACAGTTAACAATTTCAGGGTTATGAAATGTATGTGAACAAATAAATCCATGATTAATCATTGGAAGAGGAGGAGGAGGATGGTGTCCTCAACAGAAACCAAGGAGTCTGAAGAACAGGTTTGTTGAAAGAGAAAGATAGTGAGCTCTTCTTTGGATGTGTGGATCTGACCCTCATGGGCAAGCAGAAAGAGATGTCAGACAGCCAGCTGGAGATGCTAGACTCAAGCTCTTGAGAAGCAGGAGGGCTAGATATGTAGAATTAGGAGCTATCTGTAAAGATATGGCCAAACCCATTGGAGCTGATGACATCCCAAGAGAGAAGGGAAAAGGGTATAGGACAGAGCCTTGAGATGTGGATGCATAGAGGGGCAGAATGGGAATTGATGATACTTCAAAGGAGACTAAGAAGAAGTGGACATAATGGGATGCTTGGGTGCTTATGCTTGGACCCCAGTTTTAAAAATCACATTTTTCTCTATCCTCAAAACACTTTCCCTGACAGTTTTCTCCCCAGTCCAAGGACACTATGCCTAGCAATAACTCATGAGTTTGCTCCAGTAAGACAAACTACCTTTCCCTATTACTACAATTACTACATGAGTGGGTCCTAGTAAAACAAACTATCTTGGGGCACAGAGCCAAGATGGTGGAGTAAAAGGAGGGACTTGCTAGAGTTCTCCCCCCAAATCCAGCCAAATACCTGTAAAAATGACTCTAAACAAATTCTGGAGCTGTGGAACCCAAGGGATGATGGAGTGAAGCAAATCTCCATCTTTAGACAGCCTGGAAGGTTGACAGGAAGCATCTTTTTTTCTGGGCTGGGAGCAGAGTGAAATCTAGTATGGGCTGTGCTAGATGGGGCCAGAGCAGACCTTGGGGAAACTTCATCACTGGCATCTGTGGTGGTTTTCAGACTTCACAACCCCAAAACACTGAAGACAAATTGGAAGGTCAGTGCAAAAAACTTGTCAGACAACAGAGTGGTCCACCCCAGTCCCAGGGCAGTGGAGGGGGCACAGGAGATCATGGCAGCTGCAGCAGCTGTTTCTGGAACTCTAGGTCCAGAGATTGGGTGGGAAGGGCTCAAGTAGCTGACAATACACTTCCTGCCCAATGGAAACAGAGGACTACCTTTACAAAGAGCTCAAAAGTCAAGTAAATGTCTGAGAAAATGAGCAAAAACTGGAAAAAAAATCAGACTATAGAATCTTACATTGGTGACAAGGAAGAACAAAATATAGAAACAGAAGAAGACAACAAAGTCAAAGCTCCTACATCCAAAGCCTCCAAGAAAAATATGAATTGGTATTAGGCCATGGAAGAGCTCAAAAAGGATTTTGAAAATCAAGTAAGAGAAATAGAGAAAAAACGTGAAGAGAAATGAGAGTGATGAAAGAAAATTATGAAAACTGAGTCAACTGCTTGCCAAAGGGGACACAAAAAATACTGAAGAAAATAACACCTTAAAATATAGACTAACAGAAATGGCAAAAGCGATCCAAAAAGCCAATGAAAAGAATGCTCTAAAAAGCAAAATTGGCCAGATGGAAAAAGAGGTCCAAAAGCTCATTGAAGAAAATAATTCCTTAAAGATTAGAATGGAGCAGATGGAAACTAATGATTTTATGAAAACTCAAGAAATTATAAAACAAAACCAAAAGAATGAAAAATAGCAGACAATGCCATTGGAAAAACAATTGACCTGGAAAAATAGATCCAGGAGAGACAATTTAAAAATTATAGGACTACCTAAAAGCCATGATGAAAAAAGAGCATAGATGTCATCTTTCAAGAAATTATCAAGGAAAACTGCCCTGATATTCTAGAACCAGAAGGTAAAATAGATATTGAAAGAATCCACTGAATGCCTCCTGAAAGAAATCCCAAAAGGAAAACTCCTAGGAATATTGTAGCCAAATTCCAAAGCTCTGAAGTCAAGGAGAAAATATTGCAAGCAGCCAGAAAGAAACAATTCAAGTATTGTGGAAACACAATCAGGATAACACAAGATCTAGCAGCTTCTACATTAAGAGATCTCAGGGTTTCTAATATGTTATTCCAGAGGTCAAAGGAGCTGGGATTAAAGCCAAGAACCATCTACCCATCAAAACTGAGTATAGTACTTCAGGGGAACAAATGGTCATTCAATGAAATAGAGGACTTTCAAGCATTCTTGAATGAAAGACCAGAGCTGAATAGAAAATTTGACTTTCAAATATAAGACTCAAGAGAAGCATGTAAAAGTAAACAGGGAAGAGAAATCATAAGAGATTTACTAAAGTTGAATTGTTTCCATTCCTACATGGAAAGATCATATTTGTAACTTTTGAGACTTTTTTCAGTAGTTGGATTCATTATATACATATAGACAGAGGTCTCAGAATGAGTTGAATATGAAGGGATGATATCTAAAAAAATAAATTAAGGGATGAAAGAGGAATATATTGGGAGAAGTAGAAAGGGAGAAACAGAATGTGGTGAATTATCGCTCGCATAAAAAAGGTAAGAAAAAGCTTTTTCAATCGAGGAGAAGGGGGGAGGTGAGAGGGAAAGAGTGAACCTTACTTTCTTCGGATTTGGCTTAAAGAGGGAATAACATGCCTATTCAATTTGGTTTGAAAATCTTTCTTACACTACAGGAAAGTAGGGGAAAGTGAGTAAGCAGGGGCTGGGAGGGATGAAAGAAGAGAGGGCAACTGGAAGGAGTGGGTAATTAGAAGTAAACATTTTTGAGCAGGGACAGGGTCAAAAGATAGAATATATTATGGGGGACCACGACAGGATGAAGGGAAATAATTCGTCATTCACAACATGACTGTTATGAAAGTGTTTTCCATGACTACACATATTCAACCTACATCTAATTGCTTACCTTTTCAATGGGGGTGGGCGGAGAGGTTGTTGGAACTCAAAGTTTTAAAAATTAACCTTAAAAATTGTTTTACATGCAACTGAGAAATAAGAAATACAGGCAATGGGGTATAGAAATCTATCTTGCCCTACAAATAAATAGAGAGGAAGGGGATAAGAGAAGGGAGGGGTGTGATAGGAGGGAGGGTAGATTGGGGGAAGAGGTAATCAGAATGCATGCTGTCTTGGAGTGGATGGAGGGGAGAGATGGGGAGAAAATTTGAAACTCAAAATCTTGTGGAAGTGAATGTTGAAAAGTAAAAATCAATTAATTAGAACTAAATTTCATTTTGTCTGCTGAACAAAAATCCCAACAAACTATCTTTCCTTTTCACAAGAATAAGCTAACCTCTGAAGAAATTCTCTTGTACAAATAGGACTATCTTATAACCACAGAATTATCATATACTATTTCTCAAAGTTATATTCAATCCAGAGGTCAAGCTATAGATATGAGCTCTCAAAGTTATCTTGCTACAGATGTAACAGACCAAAAATACAACCCTAAGAAACCCCTTTACCTGGTTTCCAGTAGTGAATGACACCAGTGACCAAGGTTGTAAGTTATCACCTAATTAGGATATCTGCAAGATAATTCACTACTTTTTCTATATAAGTTTTAGTGTCACTCCTGTTAAGTTGCAAGTTCCTTAAGGAATGCAATTTCCTTAAGGATCCCTGCCCACTATATTGCCATTACAATAAACCTTTGCTACTTTGACTTAAAGAATACTTGAGTCCATGAATTCATTCCAGACCACCCTTTCCTATACTCCCCTCAAACTGAATCAGCCATACAAGTAGGAGAAGAAGCAAGAGAGAGCAGTGTGATGAAAATTTCCCGCACGAAGGGGTGGTCACCAGTGGCAAATGCTGCAGAGAGATCAAGAAAATGAAGGCAAACCATTAGAATGAGCAATTAAGAGATCAATGGTGAACTTGAAGAGAATAATGTAAGTTGAGTGGTGAGGTTGAAGTCTAGATTGCCAAGGAGTTGAAAAATGAGTGGAAGAAAAAGAAATGGAGGTAATAGGTATAGATGCCCCCCCAAGAGTATAACTAGTTGTTGCCCTTCTTTCTCAAAGAGGACCAAAATGACCTCACTATGATAAAGTCAAGTTTCAATGTGTCATACTGTGGCTGATCAGACCAATATAAGCTTGGAATGCTCTATCACAGATCAGGCACAAATAATCCATGTGAATGAATATTTGGGGTGGTTACTCTAAATTTTCACACCCTGTGTTTCCTTTGAGCTGCTTCAATTCTGCTTTGCTCATAGAGCACAGCACTTTCTCTGATGTGGGCATGCCATGCTGAGTGGTCCTATGCCAGTATCTCCCATGTCACACAATTCATTCCAAAGTTCTTGAGAGAGACCTTGAGAGTGTCCTTGTATCACTTCTGACCACCATGTGATTGTTTGCCCTGTGTGAGTTCTCCATAAAATGGTCTTTTTGGCAAATTTACATTTTGCTTTCGAACAATGTAGCCAAACCATCAGAGTTGTGCCCTCTGAAGTATACTTTGAATGCTTGGCAGTATAGTTCGAGCAAGGACTTCAGTGTCTGGTACCTTATCCTGAAGTAAGATATTCAGAATTTTCCTAAGACAATTCAAATGAGAGCAATTCAGTTCCCCAGCATGGCACTGGTAGACCGTGCAGACTTCACAATCATACAACAATGAGATTAATGTAAGACCTTCAGTCTGGTAGTCTATAGAAGGAAAGAAAGATGCAGAATGGCAACTGGAGACCATAGCAAAGTCAAGAGAAGATTGTTCTTAAAGGTGGAGAAGTGGGTACGTTTGTAGTGCAAAGAGCAGGAAGCAACAGGTAGGGGAAAATTAATGATTAGAGAAAGAGGTTAGAGGGATGATCGAGGGAGTTGTACTGTTGGAGGAGATGGGAGAGGACTGGATTGATGGTTGATTTTAGTGCTTCCAGGGGTCACCCCTTCAGAGATTGGAGTAAAGGAGGAGAGAATGAGGGAATCAGGTTGAGGGATTTTAAGGCACAGGAAAGTGAGGTTATTTCTATTTTTTTTTCAGTGTAACCTGGGTGAAAGTCCTTTGCCAAGAGAGGGAAAAGGATAAGTTAAAAGTCTTTCAGGGAGAAGAGGTATGGATAAATCAAGATGTGAAAATCAAGGTCCAAATGTGAATGAAGTGCTTACTCTGTGCTTAGCAGTGTGGCCATCACTGGGGAAAAAAGAAAAATCAAAAGCGAGATCCCAACCTTCAGCAGGTTTACAGTCTGATGGGGGACATAATATGCAACCAAGCTCTAGAAAAGAGAAACTGTAGATAATATCGGTGGAAGGAACTGGGGAGAAGAGAGACCGGGGAAGCCTTCTTGGACAAGGTGAAATTTTAGCTGAGACTTAAAAGAATCTAGGGAAGCCAGAAGGCAGAGGTGAAGAGGGAGCAAATAGCTGCAGATGAAAATCCCTAGAGTCTGGATATAGTCACATGAGGAGGAGCAGGGAGTTGGATAGCAAGTGAAAGAATGAAAGGATTACCCTTAAGCAGGAGAGCCTCATTGAGCTGGCCTGGACTTCCTCCAGAATCATTCAGCAGCATATAAGTAGGAAGGGAAGAGGCAGGTGGAGGGGGCTAAGCCAAGGTCAAAGATTGGGAAGACTTGAACAATGATGGGATGAAGAAGTCAAGAGGTTGTAGGACAGGGGAACAATATGGAATAAAACTTTGTTGTTCAGTTGCGTCTGACTCTGTGACCCATTTTAGATTTTCTTGGCTTAGAGATTCTGGAGGGTTTGCCATTTCCTTCTGCAGCTCATTTAACAGATGAGGAATCTGAAACACATAGGGTTCAGTGACTTGCCCAGGGTCACAAAGCTACAATGTATCTGAGGCTGGATTTGAACTCATGTCCTCTTGACTCCGACTTTGTACATATTTGACCACCCTTAGCCCAACAGAATAGAAGCTCCTTGAGTGGAGGTATGGTTTCATTCTTTCTTGTAGTTCTCAGTGCCTAGCACAGGGCCTCATCCTCAGTAGATGTTTAAGAAATACTTGAAATTGAACCAAACTTTCCCCAGAGTTGGAGTAGTCCTTTACTCTGCCATTCATAAGTGCTGTAAATGGCACAACTTCTTGGAATTTCTGTTTGATCTCCTAGCTACAATTTTCAAAGAACCCAGTCTCTGGTAATAGGTATCCAGTGCACATATCTGTCAACCAGCCCCTATGAAATGTTGCTGTCTATATTTTTTTAAGACTGGTCTGACAGGAGAAAGCTGAAAAAGCCCCTTTTTGGTCACCTGCTGGGAGCTGCCACATTGGAGCCATCTCCTGGTCCTTGCGCCTTCCTTGGTTTGGTGGAAATGTGAACTTCCCCTCCAACCTTGGCCCTCACTTGAATGCCCCCTCCCACCAAGGGTTCTTCAAAAGATGTTTCCTCCACCATCCAACCTCACCTTCATTTGGCAGGCCCCAGATTTGGCCAAGTAAGAGCCTGCTGGTTATTTCTCTCCCTGTGACACTTTCACCCAAAAGTGAATCAGAAGCAGGCTTTTGGTAAAGAGAGAGCTGATCAGAAAGTGTTAGAATGGGCTGGTAGAAAGAGCAGGTTGGAGGAAGAGGAGTCTGGTCACATCCAGCCTCTGAGCTTTTGCTCAGATGGCTCCTCCATTAGTCACATTCTTTTCCCTTTCCTCTCAACCTCCTTTCAAGGTGCTGTGGAACTTTCATGACTTAACCCAACTTCTCCCCTCTGAATTCTCCCTAGCCCATGACAATCTATCTCATCTACCTCATTTTTCATCCTTGGAGCACTTATTGTCTTTAGGAGGTGTTTGACACCATCTTCATTGTACAAAGCATTTAGGGTTAGGGTTAGTGTTATTTTATACAAGTGTGTCCTGGCTCTCTTGCCAGAAAAAAAACCTCGGGGTTTTAGTGGACTGTAAGCTCAGCAGGTTAGTGGCATGTTGTAGCAGTTTAAAAATGGATATTATTTTAGGCTTCATTGAAAAAGGCAGGGAGTCTAGAGGTTGGTGTTTGTCCTACTGTGCTGTGACTTGGGTGGCCTGATGACTGTCATGTATGTTGAAAATATGATTCTTTGTCTATGTGTGTTCCTGGATGGTCATTTTTGAAGCAACTTTCCACTGAAGTATGTGATTTTGAGGTCCTCTGAATCTCAGTTTCCCCTTCTGTAAAATGAAGGTGTTGGACTAGGGGATAATTGAGGTCCGTTCAGCTTACTCTGCCTGGACCTTTGACATACTACAGGGCAGACCAGAGGAAGGAGATTTTTTCCCCCTTTCCCCCTGTACGCTGGGCAGAAGGATTAAGCCTGGTCTGTTGGGCTCAACACCAATCTGAGAATGTGCCGCTCATTGCCTCCCTCACTTCCTGATATCAGCACAGCCAGCACTTCCCCCAGGCCCTCTCCCAGGTTTGTGTGACAGCTGGGATCTTGCTTGCTGGGCCTCCTGCCATGGAGAGAATCCCCAGGAGAATAAAACCTGTCGCTTATAAAGACTAAAACAGAGACAGCTGAATCACTCTGACTGCTTCCCTCGCTCAACACCTACCTACGGCAGGTACAATGGGGCATCTCTTCAAGTGCTGCAGGAATACAGCAGGCTATGTTCACACACGCATGCACGCGCACACACACACAGAGGAGAGGTTCTTCTCAGGTGGATGAAACTTGTTCTTTGAGTATTTTGCTGTACATTTGATGGCTGCTGCTGTCTTTTTCTCAGCTCTCCTTTATCGTTGCTATATAAGCACACGCATGATGCAATTGGCCCATTTCCCTTTCTGACAGGCTGGGGGTAGAGTATACGTGGCTTTCATGGTGACATTCGTCACAGTCTCTAGCTCTTCCTCCTACTCCTCTACTCTCTATCTCTTTGTACCTTCTCTCTCTCTCCTTCTCTCTCTCTCTCCTTTCTCTCTCCTTCTCTCTCTTTCTCTCTCCTTCCCCCTCTGTCTCTTTCTCTCTCTTTGTCTCTCTCCCTCCCTCCCTCTTCTCTCCCCCTCTGCCTCCTTCCCTCTCTGTCTCTGTGTGTCTGTTTTTCTGTCTCTGCCTCTCTGTTTATCTCTGTCTCTATCTTTCTCTGTCTCTCTATCTCTCTTCTAGGATAAGAGAGGTGTGGGCTAGGTCATAGTACACTGAGTAGGATTCAGGAAAGGAGAACCAAAAGGAGCCAAAGAACAGTACTCCTGAGGCAGATTTCTAGTCTAAAACCCAAAGGCTCTGTCCTTGGTCCTGATTTGCTCCACTGTTTTTTTTTTTTTCCCCTGCCCTGCTTCCCTCCAGAGACAGAGCCAGGAGCAGTGAGGGGGCAGTTTCAGACAGGCAGGATTCAGCTTGATGTCAGAAGGGCTTCCTAACAGTGGCATGGGCTGCCGTGGAATGGGGGGATTTCTCCCAAATTGGGGGGTCCCCAGGAGAGGCTGGATGCTCCTTTGCAGGGATATTGTTGAAGGGAATCAGTTTGCACAAAGGTTAGGTGTTCTGGCTGCCAAGGTGCCTGAAAATGGCAAATCTGGGGGTCTGTTAGAGAACAGCAATGAAAACAAAGGGCATTGATAGACTGCTTTCAATCAGAAAAGTCCTCCCTTAGACCTAAGGTTGATCCAGAAAGCGAGACATTGTACGTGTTGGCATCCTTGGTTTGCAGATGAGAATGTTGAGGCCCAGGGACTTGCCCAGAGGCAGGAAGTAAACTGGGGCCTTTGTGCCTTCAAGCCCATTGGATTATTCCTGATTTCATTATATCCAGCTATTCCTCATACATGATGCTCCATTTCCCATCTCCATGCCTTTGTACTTACCTTCCCTCATGCCCAGAATGCTGTTCCTCCTCACTTCAGATTCTTAGAATGGCTGGCTTCCTTCAAGACTCAGCTTCAACACTACTCATCTGGAAGCCCTTCACTATCCCTTCAGCTCCTAATACCTTTCCCTCTATGGCCTAAAACTATGTTATCTTATATATACTAATTATATATGTGTCTCCCTCGTTGGAATGGAAGCCCTCAGAAGATAGGGACTGCCTTTGATTTTGGGAGGGTGAGGGGGACCACCAGTGCTTAGCACAGTGCTTGAAACAGAGTAAACACTTAATAAAGAATTGTTGGTTCATTGATATGATTTTAATTGATGTTTACCTGGCACGTTAAGGTTTGTAAAATACTATAGACACATGAAGCAGTTGGGTGGCCCCATACTGCACAGAGAGCCAGGCCTGGAGTCAGAAAGATTCATCTTCCTAAGCTCAAGTCCAGCCTCAGACACTTACCAGCTGTGTCACCTTGGGCTAGACTTTTCACCTTGTCTACCTTAGTTTCCTCATCTGTGAAAGGAGCTAGAGAAGGAAAAGGGAAACCCCTTCAGTATCTTTGCCAAGAAAATTCCAAATGGAGCTACAAAGAGCCTGACATGACTAAACAGCAACACAACAGCAACCCTATAAGAGAGACATCATTATTGTCACCATTTTAGAGATGACGAAACTGTGGTGAAACTGACTAGGAAAATCTCTAAGCTGAATTTGAACCTAGGTCTTCCTGAGTCCAAGCAGCCTCTACATAGGGGAAGGAATGCTGAGGAAAGGCAAAGGGAGAAAGTAGAGTAAGAACAGGGCAGCTTTCTTGGAGGAAGTGTAGCAGAAAGGAAATGAGAACTGCTCTAGGCAGGGGAGTAACAGGAGCAAACAGGTAAAGTTGTAGGGTATACCAACCAGATCTATGAGAAGGATGGGAAGGAGGATTAGTCTGACTGGATCCCAGGGGAATCCTGAGAGCTGAGGGCAGTAGAAGCAGTGGGAGGTTTGGGGAGACCCAAGGATGTCAGGATAGATTGGGGGACAGCCTCACTGGAGGATGTTCACAGCACTCCACAGGAGTCTCTTTGGAAGATGGTCATCGTTAGGTCTTCCCTTTCATTTGGCAAGTGCCAATGGGAAGATGTGAACGATGACTGAGTGGGAGGGCTTCTGACCTCGGGCCGAGTGCCTGCCACCTGAATCCGTCTGGGCTCATTCACCAAAGTCTCCATCAAGCACTTAGTGATACTTATGTTGGAAACAAAATTGGGGCAGCTATTACAAAGGCCACAAAGAGAGAGAGAACGTGTATGTGTGGTGTGTGCCTCCAGCTGTTTGTAAATAATTATCAGAAACGAGCCTCAGAGCAAAACGATCCATGTTTTACTCTGCCAGGCACACCTGATTCTCTGTCGAATCAAAGAGGGGAGAAGCAGTGTACCCTGCTACTTCAGAGATTTCTACTAAAGAAGATGTTTTGATGTCCACCTGTATTTTGAGAGAAGCATAACAACTTAAGGGGAAAGGCCTCTGGTCAGGAGACTGAGTGTGCTGTGTGAGCTTAGGGAAGTCCCACCACCTCTCTGTGCCTCAGGGTCACCATCCTTCAAATGGGGATGCTCACCTTGCTCTGCCTTTCTTGGAGACCAAGGAACATGTATGAAATTAGACAGAGAAGAATGGGGCTTTTTTCTCTTTGTATTATGGCTACATTTTGTTCTGACCCATAAAACACTTCCCAACGAACACCCAACAAACTATGGAGCAAAACTGCCTAACAGCTCTAGGCCTGGAATCAGGAAGACCTAAGTTCAAATCCAGCCTCAGACACTAGATGTGTGACCCCAGGCAAAACTGAACCCTGTTTGCCTCAATTTCTTCATCTGCTACTGATAGGAGGGGCCACTTTAGGATATGGTCACTTTTGAGAAATAGAAGTTCTGGTAGCTTCAGAGCCAACACAATCTGTTGTTTTAGAGGTCTGATGATATTTTAGTATTTTCTTTGTTTACAGTGCTGTTGTCAGTGTGTGTGTGTGTGTGTGTGTGTGTGTGTGTGTGTGCATGCTCTGTATAGAGGCTTTAGGGTCAGGAAGCCCTACTAGCTGTGTAACCCTGAGCAAGTTATTTAATCTCTATTTTCTCAGCTGGGAAACTGTTTCAATAATAACACTTTTTTCCTGGGGTTATTTCAAGAATCTAGTGAGTTTCCATCACTTTGCAAACCTCAAAGCACCATGTAAGTGCTAGCTGGTACCACTATTGTAGTAATTCTTGTCCTGTTTGTTGGGGTCACTTCACTCTGCATCAGTTCATACAGGTCTGCTCGTGTTTCTCCGACTTCTTCATAGTTTTTCTTCCCCATAGCATAGCAATATTCCATTGCACTCACAGAGCACACTTTGTACAGTCTTTCCTCAGTAATTGGACACATACTTCAGTTCCAGCTTTTTGCTCTCATGAAGTTCCACTTCGAATAATTTTCTGCTCATGAGCCCTTTCTTGCAGTTACCAAGCTTCTTCATGAATAAATCCAGTGATGGGAATGCTGGATCAAAAGTCGTGAATACTTTAGTACTTTTTTGGACACCATTCCAAATTGTTTTCCAGAACAGTTAGGCTGATAGAGCACTCCACAAATGAAAATTTGGCAGGAGGCATTGTTATTTACAAAGCATTTCCTTGACTTCAATGGTCACCTATCCTAAGATGACCCTCAAATACATAAGAGCAAACCTGACTTCTTTGAAATATCTACTAAGCTTGAAGCCTGCATCACCAGATGACTACTGGATAGCTCCACTAGATGCCCTATCAGCATCTCAGACCCAATTTGACAAAAGGCAGTGTGGTGTAGTGGATAGAGTGCTGGACTTTTAAAGTCAGGAAGATCCAGGTTTGAATCCTGCCTTAACCACCTACTAGCTTGATGACCCTGGGAAAGTCACATAACATCTGTACCTCAGTTTCCTTATCTAAATGAAGAGGTTAGATGTAATGGCCTCTAAAGTTCCTTCTAACTCTATATTTGGATATCCCAAATGGATTGGATCGACTTCTTCCTATAAACCTGTCCTTCCAAGCATCTCCATTTAGTTTTAGGGTAGCATCATCCTCTGGATGCTCAGTGTCTAGCATTTGGAGTCATCTTTGACTCTTTTCTCCATCATTCTCCTCCCCCATACTTAAGGATTTGCAAAGTACTACCAAAATTCTAGGCCAGCTAGGTGGTGCCACAGTGCATGGAGAACCAGGACTGGAGTCAAGGAGACCTGAATTCAAATCTGGCCTCAGACACTTTCTAGCTGTGTGACCTAGCAAGTCATTTAACCCTGTTTGCCTCAGTTTCCTCCTCTGTCAAATGGCAAACCACTCCAGGACCTTGGCCAAAAAAATCCCCAAATGAAGAGTCAAACATGACTGAAAACAAAATGACTGAACAATGACACTTAAAATTCTGTCCCCACAATATCCCTTGAACTTATTTCCACCCCCCCAACCCTCTTATCACATGAAAATTACACTGCTCCAGGCTATTGTAATAGCTTTGTAATTGATCTCTAGTCAATCCTATCTGCAATCCATCCTCAGAACAGTTCTGAGCAATCTACTGGAAAGCCAGCAGGGGGTGAGATCCAGGGCACACTTATGTATTTGGGATTGGCCTCATTAAGGAAAAAGGCATCTCATTATTAGAGACTGGAATAATGGAAGAGAGAGGGGGGATTACGTCACGGGGTTGTGAGATATAGTGAACAAGAGGAGGGCTTTCATGACAAACAAAATGTGAGTTGACAATCTCAGCTGAGAATGTGGGAGAGTGGAGGAAGCGTGGGGACGCTGAAGGAAAGAAGAGGTTTGTCACAGCTTCTGAATATTGGGGCCAGGAGGAGTACCTTGCTGCAGTGATAGCCCATTCGTCATTGGATACCTTACCTTTGTAGTGGATGGAATCATTGGGACAGAGTGACTTTACTCCATCTCCCTTCAGCAGACCATGAATAGAAACAGAGGAATGTCAAGCTTTGGAAAGTGATGATAGGACAAGGGAGGGAGCAAGAGAATTTAGAGCAGAGGACAGTGTCCAGTTGAGCTAGGCAAGTGTCAAGACTGAAAGGAAAGGGAAGTGATGCCATAGTGAGTGACCTTCATCGCCAGTCTCTCCACTCACCAGCGCCTTATCAGGCCATTTCCTGGCACAAAGAAGCAACTCGAGAAATGCTTGTTTAATTGAACTGAAGCAAGGAAGGAGATTTGACTCTAGATACATGTATGCACGCCTCCTTCTCCCACACATATGTCCATGTATCAGGGCCTAGATGCACCTCTGAAGTCTCAGGAATACTCACTTCTGATTCATGGGATTTCTGAAATGGAGACACAAAGTTTTATGTAACTGACCCAGGGGAAAAAAACAACGTTAGAGCAGGATGTAAGCAGAGAATGACTGTGTTGAATGTACTGATGGGCCTGGCAGAGGTCCCTGCCACCCAGGGGAGAGATTCAGAAAGAGAGGGAATGTGTTTGTGGCAATGAAGGCCCAGGACAGAGGGATGCTTCAGCACAAGTGTAGCACAGTCCCAGACACTGTCCCTGGAATAAGTAGCATAAGTATGTGCAAGTCACAGGCAGCTCTGCTCTAAGGCTGAGGAGGTGGCTGGGGCCCAGACACAGAAAATGGCCAGTTTCTTCAGTGATAAAGAGAAAGCTCCACCTAGGTGTAGGGATAGAAGTAGGGTTACCTAGGAAGATGGGGTCAAGGCTAGGAGAGGAACTCTGTGATTAAGGTAGGGGATACAGAGTAGAGAGCCAGGAAAATCTGGTTAAATATTTTGTGTGTTTCAAACTAAGAGAAATTTGACTTTGTGGGTCTGTGACTTTCCCGATTTGGATATATATCCCAGGACAGTTCCACCATCCGAGATGCAAAGCCCCTGTTCTTTCTTTCTCTTCTTTCTTTCTTCTCTCCTTTCTTTCTTTGTCTTCTTTCTTTTTTCTCTATACACACACACACACACACACACACACATATATATATATATATATATATATATATATATATATATATATATATGTCTTAGTGTATTATTTGATAATATTTTGGGTCATTATGACTTCTCAGTTACCTCTCCCCTGGAATCCTCCTTTGTAACAACAACAAAGTAAAATTAAGCAAAGCAAACCATCCCATTGGACTTGTCTAATCATGCAAACTTCACTCTGTACCTATGGTCCATCACCTCTCTACCAAGAGGAGGACAGCATGCTTCATAAACAGTCGGTTAATGAGATTTTCAAAGGTCAGACACAAGAACTGATCTGGACTAGAGAAGGAGTATTTTGAGGTGAGGTCTCATTAGAGAAATAGCCATAAGTTGTCCAAGTAAAGGCACCTCATTTCTGTCAGAGAAATCCTCTGAGCTGATAGCAGGTAAGGGAAGGAGTAGGGAGCCTGCTCTGAGAAACCTTGTACTTGGGAACTGCTTGTCTAACGAAGACAAGCGTGTAATGAAAGCCAACACATTCTATTTGCTCCATGGAGAAGTGAGCCTGCCCCAAAGGATCCTGGGACACTTCCATTGTCCTTCGGTTGCACCTGAGCGCTTGCTGCTCCCATTTCTCCCAACATGCAGAACGAGTTGCCCTTCACTGTCTCACATAACCCATCCCACTGCCCACCCAAACAACTCACACAAATGACCCAAGACGTTGGAGGAGGCAAGGGTAGGGGAGAGGATGTCTGCATGTGGTGCTTCCTGCTTTATCCTCTTATGTTCAGATCATTTTTGTTTGACGATTAAATGGAGGCTTCTTTATTTGGCCTCTAGCTCCTGAAGGTTTTGAGTGGTAGAGCAAACTTCCCACCACAATGAAAACTTGAAATTATCCCCCTCTCTCCCCTCCCTACCTGGCTCTCCTCCCTATTGTGTTCCAGTTCTGATCGCTTGTTGATTTCATTAGAATTTGTTTTTTCTCCCCGTGTCAGTTAATGTGTAATTTTCCCCCAAGGTGCCAGAGCTTAATGTTAACTGCTGGCTCATTTTAACAGATACTGTACTTTTCAAAACTTTGGTATCTCCGGGTGACCCATTCATGTTGTTCATAAACTGTTCCTCTCCACACTTATTGGTTCTCTAATGTTGGTCTCACACAATACTATCTTCAAGCACATCTGATCAGTAGCCTAGCAAGGGGTCTATTGAGAGAAGCGTTTTAGATTAAAGTAGAAAATATGTTTACCATTGACATTGTTTTCAAGATGAATAATATCAGTCATAAAAGAACACCCCCCCCCCTCATTGTAGCTATTTCTAGTTTCCATTTCCTAGTTGGAAGAAAAAGTGTTTTAGCTTACTGAAGATGGGAATGTGTTCCTGGAGGGAGGCTTCATCATAGCCCTCCCTAGGGGATCCATTTTGAAGTTTTCTGAAACTCATTTGTGAGCTAGCCTAGAAAAGCAAGGATGTGGAGGTGGGAGGTAGGGTAGAGTTTTTAGAGAACTGGAAATGTTGTCCACAAATGGTAAGAAATGATCACTTTGGTCTGAGACATCTCTGGCACTGACAAAAATAGGCTTGGATAGTGACTCCCAATTATTCCTAAGTTGGGGTGGGGAGAGTTACTTTTTAAGATAACTTCCCTTAATGAGCTCATTAGGTCAACAAGCATTTTTTTATTATTTCATTTTCCCTTCCTTCCCCTCCCCGCCATTGAAAAGGCAAGCAATTCTTGTTAAATTTAGTCTGATGTTCTGTTGTTGAGATATTTAGAGTTCCTGACTCTAGCAATCAAGAAATGTTAGCTCTACCACCCAACCAATCAATGCTAAGCATTTATGAAACATTTACCATGTGCCAGCACCACACTAAACTGTCATCGACTAATTGAAGAGGCTATCATTTATGCCATTTATTAAAGTTGGCCCAAAAAGTGTTCAATAGCACAGCCTAAAATACAGAGCCCTGGGGCACTCCACTGTCCTGATCTCTTTACAAATATTATCTCATTCCCAACAATCCTGGGAGATAGGTGTGTTGTTATCCCCATAAGTGACTTGCCCAAGGTCACACAGCTAGCAAGTATGTGAAGCTGAATTTGAACTCAGATCTTTTTGACTCCAGACCCAGACCACTGTGCAACCTAGTTGCTATGTGCCAGGCACTAGGGAGACAGAGACAAAAACAAAACCATAGTTGCCCTCAAGGAGCTTACTTACATCCTATCTTGGGAAACAACATGTACACATATAAATAAAAATGTTGGAAAAGTATATTTGGGGGTGAAGGCATTAGTAGAAAGTGTGGGGCAGGAATCAGAAAAGATCTCATTAAAGAGGCTGCATTTGAGCTTTAAAGAGAACAAGGAGTTCTAAGAGGCAGAGCAGAAGAAAGAGGGTATAACTGGCATCAGGAATAGCCTATGCAAAGGCACAGAAGTAGAAGATGAATGTTGCAAGCAAAGAACAGCAAGTAGACCAACCTGGATAGAATGGGGGAGTAATGTGTATCACCTTTGGAAAGGTAGGCTGGCATCAGATTGTGAAAGGTTTAAAATGCTAAACAGAAGAGTTTGTTTTATCTGCAGGCAATGGGGAGCTATGGGAGTTTTTTGAGCAGAGGAGTGACATAGTCAATATATCAGGAAATATCACTTTGGCAGCTTTGTGAAAGATGGATTAGGGAAGATAGCTTGGATACAAGTAGTCAAATTAAGACAATATGGCAATGTTCTAGGCTTGGGGCTGAACAAGAGAGCTGACTTTGTGAGTAGAGAGAAGGGGATGGAAGTGCGAGATGTTACAGAGGGAGAAACAGGTAAGATTTGGCAACCAACTGGATATGTGGGTGAGACAGAGTGACTGGGAAGTTGAGTGCCTGGGAAGATGGCGGTGCCCTAGTAGGAAGAGGGAAGGGGGAAGATGATGAGTTTTATTTGGTGTATGCAGGTGGGACCAGCTGTGGGGAATGCTCAAGAGAGAGTTGGTGAGGTGGGACTGAAGCTCAGGAGGGAGACATAGGCTAGGCAAGTGAGGCTGTGAGTTTTCTGCATAGGGTGATAGTGGAAGCTTCGTGTCCTGGTGGGATTACTACGAAAGAGTGGGGAGAAAGAAGAGGAAGGGACCCAAGATAGAGCCTTAGGGCTCCCCCACAGTTAGAGGGCAGCCATGGATGGCAATCTGCCAAAGAGGACTAAGAAGGAGGGGTCAGATATAGTCAGGAGGAGAACCACAGTGGGAAAAGGTATACTCATTGAAAGCAGTCTACTCAATTCTCTCTCATTCCTGTTGGTAGCTTTTACTGTGTCCCACTCCCATGGAGAAGTGCCAAAGCAAGTGGCACGTTCCCTAGGAGGGGATGTTCCTGCAAAAGGTGTTATTTCTACATGCCCTAGCAGACTCAGCTGCCTCTGATGGACAACTAATGGCTTCTTGCCAAGTCATAATGCAAATTGAACTTATTCTGTTGTCTTCTGGACACTAGTTTCAAGTAAAGAAAAATTAGAATTGCCAGCAAGGCTTTATTTATTTAAGTTTAATTACCTACATTTGGTTCCTTCCTTCCTGACTTTAGATGGCACATTGCTGATTTCAAGCACTACCTTGCTGCTCTGGCCACAATACTTGGTTTCTGCTTTGTTTTAACCTGTTGCAGCTTAATACTTCTTGGAATCTAGAAGGAACATCTAGACAGGTATCTCAGATGAGACTTAGACTATCATCATAAGCTTATAGATATAGAGTTGGAAGGGACCTCTAGTCCCAACCTCTCCATTTTACAGATGGGGAAACTGAGGCCTGGAGAGAGGAAGGGCTTTGCTCCAGGCCACATGACATCAGTGTTCAGTCAATGTGTATCAATATACTGCTGCAAACAAAGGGGATGCATGGATAACTAATCAAATTCCAGTTCATTTACTCAGCAAACATAATTTACTGATTTACCCATGTTAGTTCCCTCCAAGAAATAGATATCTGTTTCCGTTTGTACTGTCTCCTCTGTGAACATATTATTTCTGCTCAGTGGAATGTAAGAACTTGAAGGACAGGGCTTTTTCATTTATCTCTGTATCTTCAATACCTAGCACTGGGCCAAGCACGTAGTAGGTGCTTCTTGGATTGGATTGAATTGAACCTTCCTATTCATAAAGACTGAGGGGCCTGTTACTTCATTCCTTGAAAATTTCCCTGGGAAGTCAGTGCTGTGCAGACCCTCCTCCCATGCCTCACCAACTTTGGTTGGGTGGCTAGCATGGAGTGGGGATGATTGCCTTGCCTGGGAAGGGGAACTACTTTCCTGCATGGGTTTCTGGCAGTTTCTCCCAGAAGAGTTTCTGGGGCAGTGGACCTTTGCAGGGCTATCCTGAAAGCATGTGGATATTGGCACTAGCCACTCAGACAGCATCCCTGAGTCTGGTTGGGTTGGCTTGGTTCTTCTTTGGCACCAGGCCTTCCCCTCTCCTGATAGCAGGCTACAGAAAGTTATTGGTGCCCACCAAGACAAAGGGGCTTGTGCAGGAAGCAGTGGCTTGCTTGTCTGAGAAGAGGGTGCCTGTGGGTTAGGAACACTGCCTAAGGAATTTCCTGGCAGGAACCCTGGGGGTAACAACTGGACAGGCTGGCCCAGCCAGGGTGGAGCGAGAGGCAGTTAAGGCCATGACTCAGACCATTTGGAGGAAAGCCTTGATTGAAGATTGTCCTTAGCTATATACTTCAGTCCTCAAAGCCTTGGGCCTGTCTCTGGCTCCCCTCCTGACAGATGTGCTGTCCATGCAAACTAGCCAGTGGCTCACCCCTTCCCCTTGCTCTCAGCTTTCTCCTAAGGAAGGACCACTTGACTAATCTCACTGAAGGCTTCCAATTACTTCATCTTTCCTTTTCCTTCTTAGGAAACCAAGGAAGCTGGAGAGGGGTATGGGTCCTGGGACTTTGCTCTAGCCCTAGGCAATGTCCTGGACCTCTTTCTTGTTCTAATCAGCAGAGGGGGCCCTGGCAACTTGCCCACTCCCTTCTCTCCTCAGTTTTGCTCAGATTGGGGGCAAAAGGTCTTTTGTAAAGACTGTCAAACTCAGGTTTTAACTACTCTAGGGAATGGGCCAGCTGTTTAGAATTTGAGTTTTGGCTAGTCCTCCTTCCCAGGGAAAAGAGCTTGCATCTGGCTCGCATCTGTCTGCTTATACTCTACTGGAACTTATCTCAATCTAATACAATAAACAATGATTAGACTCTAGCTGTGTGCAACCCAATATGCTTGATTCTCTGGATCCAAAGACCATAAATGGACTAGAATGGCTTCTTATGAGGGCTGTTTGCCCTCCTACTTTCTCTTCTCCACTCATTCTCAGTACCCTCCAGTGACAGCCTTGGGTCTTAGAAGCAGACCTCTCTGGCTGGGTTCAGGGCAGCCAGGGTCTGGTGATGACCAGCTTTACTCCATGACCCCTCACCCCTCAGACCTGGCAGGGACAAGTCAGACACAGAGAAAAGAACAGGGACCCATCAAGCATGTAGGAGATGTGGAGAGGCAGTGTGGTAGAATGAGTTCAAAGCCTTCCTCAGATACTCTCTAACTGTGACCTTGGGCAATTCACTCCGGCTCCCTGTAACCTGGTTTACTCATTTGTAAAATGAAAATATCACATATTTTCCAGGGTTTGGGGGTAGAATCAGATCTTGGCCAATTTAAGTCAGCTGGATGTGGAGGTAGAGGGCCCAGATTCAGCTCATATTTGCCACCCTGTGACCTTGGGCAAATTACTTACCCTTTCTGGGCTTCAGTTTCCTCATCTGTGAAATGGGGGGAATGGACTACATGACTTGTTTTTAGGCTCATAAGATGTTGAGTTGAAGGGGGCTTTAGAGATCGCCTAGTCCAATTCCTTCAGTTTACAGATTAGGTGACTCATGCAAGGTCACACAGACACCCAAGTTCTCTGGCTGTCGATCCAGCTTCTCTATGATCTTGTGATTATTGTTCAGCTTTACCTTCCAACCCCTCTTTCACCTTCCCTTGCCTCATAGGTTAGCCCTTGCCTGAGCAGCCTCTGGCCTCCTGTACAATCATGGACCCAACAGGGTTGTGGCAGAGAGAAGGGAGAGGAGTAGTGGCTTTGTCTCAAAGCCCCCCCAAAACAAGTGAAAGAGGAAGAGCCCAAGGAGTGCCCTGGTTCAGTTGTTGGGTTTCTCTAGTGCAGTCTGCACTCCCACGAAGGGATCTGACACATGTTTTGGTTTGCCCAGTCAGAGAGCAAAAGTTGGCAGGCCCCTCATCCCCCTGGAGAGCAACCCCAGCTCCAGCTTGTTACCGAAGAAGGGCAAAGCTGGCTTCCCTCAATCTTTGGGGAATCAGAGCAGGCTATCTTCTGTGGCATCTGTGTTACCAGGACCCCTGCAACCAGCTGCCATCCTGAGAGCACACAGATTAGAAATCATCCTCTGGAAACTCTTGTGTGGGTGGGAGCTTCCAGCCTGGGAGGAGAGAGGCCCCCAGCTGTTCTTGGCAAGTGTAAAGAGGATGTCTGGGCATTTCAGAAAAGTGAAGAGGGGCTAATGCATCATTTCTGCAGCCAGTGCTGTTCCTCTGCACCATCCCCTCCTTGAACCGATCCTTTGTCTGCCCTCCCTGACACTGCAGCTGCAGCTCTATCGGTAGCCTCCCTGTTTCCGTGTCTGGGTAGGTGAAATATATTGGCCTCATTCCCCCTCCCATATGAGTAACACAGTCTGGGCCATAGGTTCCTATTCAGGCAGCTGTGCTCAGCATGACCTTCCTTGGTTCTAGTGGTAGGCAATGACCCATGACTGGAGGCTGACCCCACTGTATCTAGGCTGCTGCCATCCTCCACTGGGCAAGGATGAGCATCAGTGGATGAGAGGTTGTAAGAATTGAGCACATCCATGATGTTTGTGTGTGTGTGTGTGTGTGTGTGTGTGTGTGTGTGTTTCAGTTGTTTAAAGGAACACAGCTGGCTAAATTAGAGTTTCCTAACTTGGTGAGGAGAAAGGGTTTTCCATCGTTCCTTCATGAATTTTTTATTGCTCCAAATGATTTTTCTCCCCCAGAATGGCACCGTCCTGTTTCTCTAGATGTGTGCAACACAAGCCTATGGAAATCCATGATTAAGCCCATTGAGAAATTTGAAGAGCAAATCATCCACAAACCACAGGTGCATGAATGAATAAAGTATTAGCCGAGAGACAGAAACACAGAGGCACAGGGGCAGAGACTGAGGGAGAAAGACACACACAGAGACATGTGGGAGACTCAGAAAGAGAGAGAGAGAGACAGACAGACAGACAGATAGAGACGCATATGGAGACATAGCAACTGAGAAACTGAGAAAACCCAACTCCCATCCAGACGCTCACAGAGAAAGGGAGACATATAAAGGTGCTTGGGAATAGATGCAGAAACCAAGAAATGATTCTACAGAAGGAGAGACAGACACTCAGATACATGCAGAAACAGAGAAGGACATACACAGGGAAAAGTAGGATACAGAGAGGTGGACATGTGGAGAGGGGCATTCAGCTACACAGAGATAACAGATCCACAGAGATGGACTGACACATAGACAGTCACAAAGACACACTCACACTAATAGCAAGCAAAGTGCTGAAGATACAGAGACGTACACACTCACATTCACACAAATACACAAAGACCAAAGAGATAGAAAAAAGTACACAGAGAGACACCTGCTCAAGGGAAGGTGGTGAATCTGATGAGCTCTGAGGTTGTTTTCAGCACTAAATCTGTGAGGCTATGACCACACACACATACACAGGCACAAAGAAATAGATGTAGAGGAAGGGAAGGAAGGGAAGGGAGGGTAAAGATAGGGAAAGGGAAAGGAGAGGAGGGGAGAGAGAGAGAGAGAGCAAACAAGAACAGAATGAGGAGAAAGAGTGAGGCAGGGAAGTAGAAATCATTTGAACTAGAGAGGGAGGGATGAGAGAAATACAGAGAGAGTGGGGTGGGAAAAAGAAGAGAGATGAAGGGAGTAGAAAGATACAAGTGAGAGAAAGGAAAGAAGCACAGAAGGAGGAGAGAGAAGAGATCTACGCAGAGGAAAGACACAGAAAGAAGGAGATGGGGAAGGACTAGCTGGGGAAGAAAGACAGAAGGAGGAAGAGAGAGAAGCAGAAAGAAGGCAAAAGAAACTGTGAAGGGAGAGGGCAGTAGAAGGATAGAGTAAAGGAGAAATTAGAGACAGAAACAGAAGAACTACAGGGACAGCAGAGGCTAGGGGAGAACAAAGAGAACGAGGGAGGGCTGGAGAGAGAAAGGAGAAATGAAAAAGTAAAGGAAATGACATAGAAGCAAAGATAAGGAGGGAAAGGGGTATGAGGGAAAGAGAGAACTGGAGAGGAAACAGAGAACAAGACAGGGTTGTAGGAAGGGAATGAGAAGAGACAGAAAGAAAGCAGGAAAGAATAAGAGAGAAGAGACAGAGGCAAGAGGTGACAATGAGAAGAGGGAAAGAGAAGGAACCAGAGAACAAGAGGAAAAGAGACACATAGGTGAGAGAAGAAACACAGGAGAGATAAAGGAGAGAGAGAATAGAGAGGGAGGACAAAGAGACACAGAGGGGATGAAGCGAAGCAAATAGAGAGGGACAAAGAGGGTCACTGAAGAGAAAGGCTACCCGGGGAAGAGTGAGGCTCTGAGGAGGGGGAGAAGAACCATAGAAAGAGAGAGGAGAGGAAAGCACAGAATGCTCCATAGGGATGGGGAGAGACAGGAAACACAGAGAGAGGATGGAGCCAGAGAAGAGACAGGAGAGAGATACACAGAGAAGGAAAGAGAGACATCGAAAGAGAGATCCAGATGAGGGAAGAGAGGCCCCGATTGATACATAGAGAAGAGAGGGAGGAGAGAAGCTCAGCAAAGGAGAAGAGAAATAAGAGAGAAGGGAGGGAAGAGAGAGGTGGATGAGGGAGGTCGAGAAAAGAGGGAGAATCAACATGCAAACGATGAAAAGAGAAAGGCAGCATAGAGAGGGAAAGGAGGGTGGAAGGGGAGAGATTGATGAGAAGCTTACATAGAGAAGAGGGATGGAGGATAGGGGGAAGGGATGCCTGTAGGAGGGAAAGAGGAGAGTGGTGAACAGAGAGGAAAGAGACACAGAGGGAGAAAAGAGAAGAGAGACATGCCTGGGGGACAGAGTTAAGAGAGAAGGAGGAAGGAGATATACAGAGAGAGGGAGCAGAGAGACTAAGGAGGAGGAGGCCCAAAGGAGAGGGACACAATGAGAAGGTGGAGCTAGAGGGACACACCACAAAGAGAGAGAAAAAGAGAGGGCATGTGGGGAGGGGGCATAGAGAGAAGGGGGGCCAGACAGAGCTGAGGAAACTGAGAGGAAAGGAGGAGAGGAAAAAGAGGGAAGAGAGAGAGTGTAGAAATGCAGGCATGAGTGAGGTGGGAGAAAGAAAGAGGACCAAGAGGAGTGAATGCTTTGGGGGGGGAGTCATGGGACACCAGACAGAGAGGAATCAGAAACAGATGAACAGAATGAAGGAAAAGGATGTGAATGAGAGAGAAGGAAGTAGGAGTGCAACATGGAAAAAAGGAGATGGAGGAGAACCAGAAGGGTCGGGAGGAGGAGCATAGAAGAAGGGATAAAAGAAAGAGAGGATGGAAAGGAGAGAGGAAAGAAGGCAGAAAGAAATAAAAAAAACAGAGAGAGGGTGAGAGAATGGAGAAATAGCAAGACAGAGATTGATGGAATAAGGTTGGGAAAAGAGCAGAGGGACAGAGAGAACTGGAGAGAGAGAATGGGAGGGGCTGAGAGTGAGCAGATGGTGGAGAGAGAGAAAAGAAGGAATGGACAGAGCAGAACTAGGGAAAAAGGAAGAGAGAGAAAAAGCCAGGGTGAGAGAGAGAGATAAAAAAGGAGGGAGGGAGGAAAGGAGAGACAGATAGGGTGAGAGAGACAGAGACAGAGAGGGAGATGAGAGAGAGACAGAGAGACAGAGAGAGAGGGGAGTGAGGCAGAAATAACTGAACGGACACAGAGGGGAAAGCAAAACCATTCTTTTTCAGACTTAAACACAATTCCCTAAGGTTGCCCTGGAGATGCCCAGCACACCTCCCCTGTGTCCTGTGTACCTGTAAGGGATATTTCCAACAGTCAGACCAGGGCACCAAACTGAACCAAGTTTTGCCAGGATTTCTGCTGCTTATTTCCTGGAGCTGATTGGGAGGGACTTCATTGGCAGAACAAAGGGTGTTTTAGGATTGCAGGATTTAGACCTAGAAGACAATTAAAGGACATCTAGTCCAACTCATTTCACAGCTAAGGCAACCATGATCTGGAGAGAGAAAGAGACTTTCCCAAGATCACCCAGCTAGGAAGTAGCAGAACCAGTACTCGAACCCAGGACTTCGCTTCTAAACCTCCTGTTTTTCCCATTAGCCCAAGTGCTTCTTGAATAACTGATCTTGATGTGGCATATAGGGAAAAGAAGTTAGCCCCATTGATTCACCAATTCAATAAGCATTTATTAAATACTTTCTGTGTTCTGGTCACTGTGCTGGTGGCTCGAGGTCCTCAAGGAGCTTACTTTCTACTTGGATGGCCCCCAACACTTTTGCCAATGAATACAGTGCAAGGAGAAATGTGGGAGGACAGAAATCAGTCGCCAAGGCTCTTCTGGGAAAGTGGTCCCCCAAGTGGAGGTTTGAAGGAAGTCAAAGAGCCTGATAGACAGGAAGAGGGACTGGATCCAGATGTGGGGCCCAACTGGTATGAAGGCCAGGAAGTCCAGTCATGAAGAAGAAGATCATTACATGAGGTTGTAAATGTAGGGGAGAGTCAAGGATTGGAGAGTGTGAACTGCCAGGCTGAGTTAGCATTTGATCCTATGAGCATCTGGAAGACAGACAGCAAAGGCTTTTGTAGCATTATCATATGTGCATCTCCACATACAGTGGAAAGACATGACTGGAGAATTGGCGGGGGGAAGCCCTTGTTTGGCTTAACTGTACTTTGCTACAAAGGAGGCTTTTATTGGGGGAGAGGGTAAATTTGGGGAAATAAGAACTAAGTAAAAGAAAAGAGCATCAAGGGGAAAAGAGGGGGGATGATAGAAGGGAGGATAGATTGAGGGAGGGGTAATCAGAAGCAGATACTTTTTAAATTTATTTATTTTCAGTTTTCTACAATCACTTCTATAGGTCTTAGATTTTCTCTCCCTCCCTCCCCACTCCTTCCCCAAGATGGCATGCAATTGTATATGGGTTCTACACATACATTCTTATTAACCACGTTTTCACATTAGTCATGTTGCATAGAAGAATTGAAATGAATGGGAGAAATTATGTGAAAAAAACAAACCAAAGCAAGACATAACACAAGAGAAAATATTCTGCTTCATTCTGTGTTCTGACTCCATAGTTCTTTCTCTGAATGCGGATGGCATTTTGCCTCAAGTCCTTTGGGAATGTTTTAGGTCCTTGCATTGCTGTGAAGGGTTAAGTCTACCAGAGACAGTTCTCACACACTGTGGCTGTTACTGTGTATAATGTTCTCCTGGTTCTGCTCCTTTCACTCAGCATCAGTTTATATAAATCTTTCCAGTTCTCTCTGAGGTCCTCCTGTTCATCATTTCTTATAGCACAATATTCTATTACGTTCATATACCACAACTTGTTCAGCCATTCCTCAATTGATGGGCATCTCCCTTGATTTCCAGTTCTTGGCCACCAAAAAGAAAGCTGCTATAAATAGTTTTGTACATGTGGGACCTTTTCTCATTTTTATGATCTCTTGGGGATACAGTCCTAGAAGCAGTATTGCTGGGTCAAAGGGCATGCACATTTTTGTAGCCCTTTGGGCTTAGTTCCAAATTGCTCTCCAGAATGGTTGGATCAGCTCACGGCTTTGCCAACAATGAATTAGTGCTCCAACTCTCCCACATCTTCTCCAACATTTATCATCTTCCTATTTTGTCATGTTAGCCAATCTCATAGGTATGATATGGTATCTCAGAGTTGTTTTGATTTGCATTTCTCTAATCAATAGTGATTCAGAGCGTTTTTTTCATGCGATTATAGATAGCTTTACTTTCTTCCTCTGAAAACTGCCTATCATATCCTTTGATTATCAGTTGGGGAATGACTGTATTCTTGTAAATTTGACTCAGTTCTTTATATATTTTAGAAATGAGGCCTTTATCACAAACGCTAGTTGCAAAAATTCTTTCCCAGTTTGGAAGCAGACACTTTTGAGGAGGGATAGGGTCAAAGGAGAGAATAGAATAAATGGGGGCTGGGATAGGATGGAAGGAAATGTAGTTAGTCTTTCACAACATGACTATTATGGAAGTGTTTTGCATAACTATACATATATAACCTATATTGAATTGTTTGTCTTCTCAATGAGGCTGGATGGGGAGGGAAGAAAGGAGAGAATTTGGAACTTGAAGTTTTAAAAACAAATGTTAAAAATTGTTTTTACATGTAACTGGAAAATAAGATGTACAGGCAATGGGGTATAGAAATCTATCTTGCCCTACAAGAAAGTGAGGGGGAGGGGAATAGGAGGGGGTAGGGTAATAGAGGGGAGGGCAGATTGGGGGAAGGGGTAATCAGAATGCAAATCATCTTGGGTGTGGTGGAGGGGAGGGTAAGGGAGAAAATTTGGAACTCAAAGTCTTGTGTTAATGAATGTTGATTAAAGTAAGTAAATTAATACAAATTTTAAAAAAGAGAGAGAAATGATGAGTAGATAAACCTGTGAAGTCTTATATGAACTGATGCAAAGTGAAGTGAACAGAACCAGGAGAACACTATGCCAAGCAACAGCAATATTGTACAATACACAACTGTGAATGGCTTAGCTAGTCTCAGCAATACAAGGATCCAAGACAATTCCAAGAGATGCATGATGAAAAACACTATCTCCTCCGGAGAAAGAACTGATGGAGTCTGAATGCAGATCAAAGAATACTTTTTTCTTTTTTTTTCTTGCGTGGGCTGTTGGTTTTGGGGTTTTTTGTTTGTTTTGGTTTGGTTTGGCTTAGTTTTTGGTCTATGTTTTCCTTTGAAACCTGACTAATATGGAAATATGTTTTGCATGACTACCCATCATAATCTATGTCAAAATCATTGTCTTGTCATTGAGGGAGGAGGGTGAGGAGGGAGGGAGAGAATTTGGAACTTCAAATTTAAAAAAAAACAATGTTCAAAATTGTTTTTACATATAATTGGAAAAAATAAAATATTAAAAAACTTCAAAAAAAGGAAGAAAAGAGCATCCAGAAGACCCTTTTAAAAAGGATATCCTTCGGGTTTTCTATCACCATCATTTCCAAATACATTCCTTCCCCTCTCCTCCCCAGGCAACCATGGCTTGTAAGAAAGAAAAATAAAAAAGCAAAAGAAACAATTCCACAAAACTAATGGACACATTAACAGAGTCTGACAGTGTATACAGTATTCCACACCCATAGGCTCCCACCTCTTCAAAGAAAGGAGGGAGAAGTATGTTCTCCTCTCTTTTTGGAGGTCAAGCTTGGTCATTATAATGAAATAGCATTCGGTTTGGGGAGCTGGGAAAAAAAGAACCTTTATTTTTATGAATATGTTTCTGCATCTGCTGCCTTCAGGCTAGTGTTTCCTATTTGTGATCTCTAGTCATACTTTAATAAGGTATATGTGTTACCAGGGAGAGTTTCAGAGCAAATAAATCCAAACTGAGGAGTGATTAGAAATTTGAATTTAGAGCAGAGGATGTCTAATTTGTGGAAATCTCATCCAGAGATATCTTTCCGTATAAACTGGAATAAACAGTGACATCTCACACACAGAGAGACTGAGCAAATGAAGGTGGCATTAGGCACAGCAGGCCCACAAGTCCCCAGGGAATGTACCCTGCTGCAGCCTCCATTCCCAGTACCTGCCAGTGTCCCATTTGCTTGTGGTTCACTTAGAACAAGGCTCAGCCAGCAGCCCTGTCTACAGCATTGACTAGAGGCAGCTCCATTTAGGAGGAGGGCCTTGTGTGCTGCTGAGGTGACAGTGCTGAGGTAAATAGCGGACTCTAGGACAAGTCAGGAAGGGCTAACCCAGTATGGTGTAGACAAAACAGTGAGTTGTTTAGGTTTTCATTTTCTTGTTGGCTCCTTGGGGGTTGTCTCTGCAGATCCACAAACTAATTTACATGGAGGAAATCGAGGCAAACACACCCGTGCTTCTATAAGTAGCTAGGAGGTCACAGAGACAGGGAGCTGGACGTGGAGTCAGCATTTGAATCTGAGTTCAAATCTGGCCTCAGGTACTTACTAACTTTGTCACCTTGGGCGTGTCACTTAACCTACCCAGGTTGATGTTAGGAGGCCCTGGAATTAGATGAAACATGGGCTGTCGAGTGAGCAAATGCAGTAAGTATCTGTTTAATTGAAGAAAATTTCCTGCTCTTTGGTCCAATGTTCCCATCTCCTGTGGATACCAAAGGTTAATCTGAGGATTGAAGAACTGAGAGCTAGAAGAGTCCTGGGGTCCTAGAGAACTGTTAGTTTGCAGCTGAAGAAACAGGCCCAGAGAGGAGAAAGGAGTGCCCAAAGTCATACAGCTGGTAAGGAACACAGCCAAAATTCAACCCTAAGTTCAAATCCATTGCTCCTTCATGTCTCCTGGGCTCTCTGAAGGGTAACTAGGGTGGGGAGACTGAGGCCTGGGGCACAGGCATCTAGACATTGAGATCTCTTCTGTCTCTTAGCAACTGCTGCATTCATTGTGCTATCCATGCACCTCATGTTGTAGCTCTCTGCTAACGTATCCAAAGACAGATGGAGAAAGGAGGAAAAGGGAGGGGGAAAGAGAAACAGAGAGGGAGAGAGAGAGAGAGAGAGAGAGAGAGAGAGAGAGAGAGAGAGAGAGAGAGAGAGGAGGGAAAGGGAGAGAAAAGGGAAGGGGAAAGGGAGAAGAGAGAAATAAAGAGAGAGGTGAGGGAGAGGGAGGGAGGAAGACAGAGAGGGAAATAGAGAGTGGAGAGGGGAAAGAGAGAGGGAGAGAAAGACAGAGGAGGGAAGGGAGAGGAAGGAGCAGGGAGAGAAGGGGGAGGGGAGGTGAAGGATAAAGAGAATGGGGAGAAAGACAGAGACAAAGAGAGAAAAGGGGAGAGGGAGAAGGGACAGAGAGAGAGGAGGGAGGGGAGGAAAGAGAGAGGGAAAGAGAGGATGAAAGAAGGAAAAAGGGAGAGACAGGGAGAGGGAAGTGTGGGGAGAGAGCGGGGAGGGGATGTAAGAGTTAGAGGGAAGGGGAGAAACACACAGAGAGAGTTAGAGACAGAGATAGACAAAGAAAGAAAGTGAGGGAGAAGGAAAAGGAGAGGGACAGGAAGAGACAGAGACAGGAGAGAGACAGAGAGATAGAGAGACAGAGACAAGGAGAAAGGAGAGAAGAGGAGAGACAAGGAGAGGTGAGGGAGAATGAGAGATAGAGGAAAAGAGAGGAGGGGGAGACAGATGTAGAGAGACAGAGAGAAGGAGAGGTAGGGACAGAGAGAGACAGAGGGGGGAGGGAATGAGACAGAGAGAGAAGAAGGGGAAGGATAAGAGAGAAATAAAAAGGGGAAGAGACAGGGAGGAGGGAGAGCCAGGGGGCTAGAGATGAGAGAGAGGGAGGCGGAGGGAGAAGGAGAGGCATAGAGAGGGACAGGGAGAAGGAGATGAGACAGAGATGGAGCAGAGAGAGAAGGACAGAGAGGGAAAGAGAGAGAGGAAGAGGGACAGAGAGAAAGAGAGACAGAGAAAGAAGAAGGAGAGTGTAGGAGAGAGAAAGAAAGAGAGAGAAAGAGAGAGAGGGGGAAAAAGATGGCGGAGTGAAGAGGGGACAAAGGGAGAGGGAGGGAGAGAAACACAGACAGAGGAGGGCGGACAGAGAGGGAAAGGTGAGGGGAGAGAGAGTTGAAGAGAGAGACCCAGAGACAGAGTCCTGGGGCTCTCTCACATGGGACGCCTCCCCCTCCTAATCCCTCCAGTGACTGGACCATCTTTCTTACCTTTCTTAACTGCACACTGGCATCAAAGCCTCCAATCTCCTTCAGATGAATTGGCCCCAGATACCAGAGTCCTTCTGATGGCATCTCTCATCTGGCCTTAACATTCTCTTCTTGAGCTGACTCTCATTCCTTTTAAGAGGGCAGGGCTTTCCTCCAGCCAATGGCTCTCCATTATTCTCTGCCTGGTATGAAGCTGCCTGCCATTTGTGCCAGTTTCCCTTTGGTCCAGAGGCATGTGAGTCTTCTTCACAAGCAGCTACCCAAGGCTTAGTTACAACTGGAGAGGTTATAGTGATACCAGAAGCAGATTGGCCAAAATGGGTGGGGTGAGGGGGGGTGGAGGGAGGAGATGGACAAGCAAACAGAACCCCACCCCCTCTGGAAAGCAAGAAGCCACTTGGTGTTGAGTGACCCCGTACAGGCAAGATTCTCTCTTCATGTCCTTTCACCGTTCATCCCTTGTGAGCTATCTTGCCATCTTGGAGCCTGACTTGAGACCCACCTGGGAGTAGGTCTCCCCAACAGGGTCCACAGACTCTGAAACTATTAGAATCAAAAGCTCACTGAGTTGGAGGGGAGCTCTGAGGTCATCCAGCCCAACCTTTACATGAATCTGAATCCTTTTTACAAATGGCCAAGAGGTTGGTCATCTTGAACCATGAGCAATCCATGAGGCTCCCATTACCTCCTTAGGTGGCCATTGGACTGTTGGATAACTCTCAGTTTTAGGCTTTAATTTTTCCCCAACTGTAGCCAAAATTTCCCTCTTGTCAACTTCCTCCCATTGCTTCTAGTTCTTTCCTCTCGCTCAAATAGAACAAGAATTCTTCCACATGGCAGCCCTGGAAATCCTAGAAAAGGCTACCTATAGTCTTAACATTTTCTCTTCTCTCAATGCATCTATTCCTTCAAATATCCTTCAACAGGATCTCAAAGCCCTTCTGCTGACTGTTCACTGTCCTTCCTAGAATGTGGCCCCCAGCCTCCTGCTGGGGTGTGGTGAGTGTAGAGGACAGTGGGTCACATTCCCACTTCTGGACAAGAGGCCCTGCTGAATGTGGCTGAAGGTGGCATGGCTACTACCATAGCCTCCACTGAATCACATTGAACCTGCAGTCTGCTAAAGTCCCCAGCCATCTATCAGATAAAGGTCTATGCACACACACTCCTCTCATTCTTGTGAAATTAGTATTTTGAACCCAAGTAGAAGACAATAGTTATCTATAAGACAGTGGCCAACGTGGGCTGAGTTTTGGTACAAGCCCATCAGTGGTGGGGGCCAAGATCCCTGATGGGCGATGTCAGGAGGGGCAGTGGTAGAAGGAGCCTTTTGAAGTCAATACCTTCCTCCTGAGATCCGATTGGACATGATTATAATGGACTGCTTTGTCCTAGGCGTGAAGCCTGGAGCCCACAGTGACTTTTCTCTCTATTGAGCTATCTAATATGGTACATTTCTTTTAACTCCTGAAAAAACAGTATTTGAACCTCCAGGGGGCACAACCCTGTGCAGAATCAAGATACCCAGGCAGACTGAGCTGTGGTCAAGCTCCCTCTATATGAGATCCTGTCCTAGAGACTCAACTGCAGGCACAACGTGCTCAACCCTACCCCCACCCCTTCAGATGATATTTTTCTCGGCCCAGATCCAAGGGTACTGATTGGAAGCCTGTTCAAGACTAGCCTTGGCTGCTCAGGGCTAGCTTGAGCCTGTCAACCTCTCTGTCTCCTTGGAGTTTGCAATAAATCCACCTATACCAGCAAACCAATCTTGAGTATGTGACTTGTGGTGGATCATGGGAATCCTTTGCCTCCAGTGCTGAGACTTGAATTCACTTTTCATAAGAAGCAGCAGGACATGATTCCCAACTTCTCTCAAAAATTGACTAGGAGAGTCTTAGAGTAGGGAGGTAACTGCTTCATTTTTTACCCTCATCATTAACAGTATTCATAATGCATTGGGGTAAAGGAAAGACTCTCTCATTTGAATGATTTCTGTCAAGATCCTCTGGGCTCAGCCAACAGCTAGTAGCTAGCCCTTCGCAGGCTTTGAAATGACATCTCATTGTAATCAAGTCCCTGCCGTTAGGATAGTGTCAAGGTCAGTGCATCTGCCCTAGATTATTTCTTGATGAAAGCAGCTAAGAAGCTTCATTTCTGTTCATTCAGAGGAACCACCTTAGAAAGATAAGCTGCTGTGGGCTCCAGGCTTCACACGAGAACAAACAGTCTAATTATTGTAATCACACATCCAACTGAATCTCAGACTTCAAGGGGCTCCTTCTACCATCCAGCCTCCTGGCCCCTCCCCCAATGATCATGACCCCCCCATGCTAAAAGCAACTAAGCCCCACTTCTTAACTCTCAGCTCAGCCCATACTCCAAGGCTTCCCAGTCAGTCAAGCAGAATTTAAGTACTTACTATGTGCCAGGCACAGTGCAAATCTCTGAGGATACAAAGAGAACAAAAAGTAGTCCCTGACCTCAAGGAGGTCACATTCTAATTAGGAGAACAGTATGGAAATAACTACATGCATACCTAATATACGCTGTCTATACATGTGTCCTCTCACACAGTGGTCTATGAATAATATCTCTCTCTCAGACACACACACACACACACACACACACACACACACACACACACACATACAGGTCTATTCATGTTTTCCCCATTTCCTTCCTACACACAAGTATATACATGTTTCTCTCTCTCTCTCTCTCTCTCTCTCTCTCTCTCTCTCTCTCTCTCTCTCTCTGACACATTCATACAGAGGTCTATACACGTTCTCTCACACACAGGTATTATATACATGTTCTCTCTCTCATACACACACATACACGCACACACACACAGGTATATAATGAGGTAATCTGCCAGGCCTTGGGAGCTGCTGCCATAGCCTTCAGGAGCCCAGGGTGACCTCCACATGATGATGAGGAGGAGGATGTCTGTGGAGGCTAGGTGAATAGATCATAGGAAATTTAACAGCTTTGAAAATGGGTTTGAAAATCATTTGGACAACTCAGTTGTTAAAAAATGAACTTTGAAGGCTGCACTCCCCCTTCTGCATTTCCTTGTGTCAGAGAGATGATATAGCAGATTGATGGGGCTGGGAGTCTCAGTCGGCTGGAGCTGTCCTCACAGCACCCCTACAGGCAGACTGCCTTGGAAAGGAGAGCAAAGTTTCAATTCCATTAAATAACTAGTGATTTTGAAAACAACAGCTGCTTCAGTCCAGCCACTTACTGGTAGTTGAACCTTCCCCCACACCCTTCCTGTCTGCATTCCCCTTCCCCATTTTGTGTCCCCTCCCTCCACCCACCCCATCTTCTGCCAGATTGGTTTGTGTGTGTAGACACAGCCTGGAGAGCATAATTTACATTTTTATTAAAACTCTTCCTATCCCTGAGTCTATTAATCAGCTTTGAGTTTCCAGTCCACTGTGTGCATAGCCCTGCACTGGAGAGTGGTCGACACTGGTAAGGGAAGACATTTAAAGGGGAGGGCAGAGGAGACAAGATGAATATGGGTCAGCTGGGGTGCTGTTGGGAGCCAGAGGAGCCATACTGCAGAACTCCTGGGGAAACCGAAGAGGCAGCACACATGGGTCATCGCAGCTGGTGAAATAGAATTGGGGGTGAGGAGGACCCCAGGAAGCCTGAAGGAACCCCTCAGGCCTCTGGGACACAGAGGATAGTGGTGCTCCTGCCAGGATCAGTCCCATTCCAAAGGAATGTCTGTATTTCACAAATACATGTCTTTCACCTACAGCCCCTGAGAAAATAATAGCATCCTAAGAATTAGCTGTAAGTCTGAAATCAGACCCTGATTTCAGATACTGAGGCAGACAATGGATGACAAGTTCATCAACTGGATTTCCCACTATTCCCTGCTGTGTACCATATAGCCCAGTCAAAGAGCTGCTCTGCAGTCATCAAACCCACCCTCCATGTTTCCCCTTCCATTCCTGCTGGTTGTACAGTTCTTGGGGGCTATTATAAGGGACTTGGCCTGTGCTAGCTCAGTTGGTAGCTATTTCCTCCACTCCCTTCCTACCCCAGCCCTGTTTTGCAGATGAGAACAGCAGAACTCCCTGGTGGGGTCCCCCACAAAGGCAGCCTCAGAAGAAGGATGGGAGCCCTCCTACTGTCTGTCCTCTGCGCCAGAGGAGAGGCCGCTCTCTCCTCTGGGAAAACACATGAATCAGACCTGTCTTAGCTCCTCTCTCTTCTCGCCACAGTGAGAGTCAGCCATGCAACAGGCTTTCAGCCTCCATTTAATGATCACTAATGTGGTGGGATTCAGCTAATTAAAAGATAACAAAATATTTGATAACGGGAAATTGTCTCCGAACCAAAGACCATGATTAGCTGTTCTACTGACACCAGATAGGTGAGAAGAAGCCCTTGACAGAATTCTATTTCTTTGCAACAATGTCCCCAGTCTCCAGAAAGCTCCTTTGCATTTGGATTAGTGAGATTGCCTGGCTTTGCCCATGTGTATGCCCCAAATGCCCAATGAATGGAAGAGTTCATACAGGGACCAGGAAACAAGTGGCAAGGGATGGCTACTTGTCCTCACCAGCCCAGTCTTGTTCTTCGTCCTTGTTTCTTTGGAGAGGAGGTAACATATGGGAGAGGAAGAGACATCAGCATCAATTATGAAGTTTATAATCGAGGTGAGGGTGGAAGGGAGGAAGGAAGCAAGGAAGTAGGGAAAGGAGGATGGAATTGAGGAGAAGAGGAGAGAAAAAGTTCAGGAGGCAAGAAAGAAGGAAAAGAAGGAAGGAAGGAAGAACTGGAAGAAAGAGAGAAGAAAGGCAAGGAAGAAAAAAAGAGATCAGGAAGGGAGAAGGAAAAAGGAAGAAGATAGCCAGGAGAGAAGGAAAAAAGAGAGATGGAAAAATGAGGAAAAGAAAGCGGGAAGGAATGAAAAAAGACAGAAAGGGAGGGAGGAAATACAGCAGGCTGACTGGGAGAAAGAAAGAAGGCAAGAAAGCAGGTGTGCCTCTACAGAAAGGCAGGGTCAAGTCTTGAAATAATCAAAGCTATGACCTGAAGAATAAAGCATCTTTAACTGAGATGATAGGGGAGCAAAGCTGCTGACCTGGGGGATGGCCAGTAGACCTCCCAACTCTAAGCTTCCTAACTAGGAAGAGAAGGGCCTGATCATAAGACTTCAGTAGCCCTTACAATCCAGACAAAGAAAACCATTTCCCTCTGGCTGTTTTGCCCTACATGCCCCAAGAATCCCAATGGAAGGGGATGAGGTTGGAAGCTGAGATCCAACTTGAGCCTGGCTCCCTTGCAAGGCAAAATCTCTGGTAGGGGGACAAAAGGTGTGGCTCAGCTCAACTTAATCAAGAGTAAATATCTTAAAAGTAGGAATATAAGGATATTACTAGAATTCTGACATTACAAGGATCATTTAAGGGAATGGCAGTCCATGTTGCATTTTGATATTAACAATTTCTGTCATTATATTAACAATTTTCTGTCAGCAGTTAGGTGACACTGCGGTGGATAGAGTGTAGGGTCTGTAATCAGAAAGATATGAGTTCAAATTGGCCTCAGATGCTTCCTAGCTGAATGATACTTGGCAAGTCACTTAACTTGATCTCAGTTTCCTCATCTGCAAAATGAGCTGGAGAAGGAAATAGCAAATCAGTCCAGTATCTCTGCCAAGAAAACCCTAAATGGGGTCACAAAGTGTCAGACACCACTGAAAAATGACTGAATAACTACATGCTTCTACACTAAACAGACTCGTCAAGCAGTAAATCGTAGCCCAGTGGGTGTGGGGCAGACTTGGATGTGTGGCCCTGAGTGGGCCAAATTGCACATTTGGGAGGGAGTGTAGACCCAGCCCAAGTCTTACCTGAGATAAAGGTGATTGGACCTAGAGCTGGAAGTGAGTCTTTCACACTTTGCCAAGGCTTCTTCTGCTTTAAGGCAAAGCTGAGCCAAGGGCAACCTGGGGTATTGGGTACCTTTTGTCAAAATGTGAAGTGAATTGAGTAGAAATGGAATTGAATTGAAAGTGTGAATGTGAAACATGTTTTGATGAAAACAGGAAGAATGCGGGCCAGTAGTACTTGCAGCTCAGCCTAGAACTCATCCTTAGACTTTGAGTCACTCCAATTACTCTTCCACAATTTACCTACTTGTGCCAAAGGCTTGATATTACACTTATTGAAAGGATGTCAGAGTTAGAATTAGAAATCTTATGGGGGGGTATGGTGGTTTTAAGGTAGCTCATTTCAGGCCTTCCTGTCCTCAGTCACTACAGGGGTGTATAGGCAGTGCCTTCATGATCACCTGCACATGAGGTACAGAATAGCCCCATTAGTGCTTCATTCCTCTAGCTTAAGCCTTTGATCTCTAGTAACATTCAAATGCCCCCTGGGAGGGCAATGCTCTAGGTTACCATGATCCCTTTCTGGGAGCACGGATAGGAAGACAAACATCCTACACAGGCCCCAGGAACAGTCTGGGAAAGGGACAGGACAGAGGAAGGGAGAAAGGAGAGAGGCACAGAGTAAGGGATCTGGGGACCCAGAATAAAAATAGCAGGGTTCCATCTTGCCTGGAGTTGCCTTACTCCCTTACTTTTTGCTTCTTGGCACAAACTTCCTGGGTCCCATATTAACCACCACTTTAGAGAAAATAATCTATTCATTGATGGAATTTAATGAATCCATCCCTTTGCTAGGCTACAGTTGCTATGGAAGTTAAGCCAATAGAGTTTTATATTAACCTAGCATTCATTCATTTATTCATTCATCATTTAGCAAATATTACCTGAATGTCTAGTCTGTTCAGAGTACTAGTTTAAGCCCTGTGCTGAGGCAAAGAAGGTCTTCCAGAAGTTTCCATTGTAGAGGGCCAAGTGGATCTGACCATGATGTTTCACTAGCCTGATGTTAGTCTGGACATTCTTGCCAAGGCAGATGCTGGGGTGGACAGGTGGTACAGGATGGGTCACAGTGGTTCCCCATTGCCCTTAGATAAAATGCAAAATCCTCCATTCACAGTCTGGCTCCAGCCCATTCTTCCAGAGGGATGTCACATTTTCTTCTTTATATTATCTGTGTTCACAGCCTTTGCAATACATGCCATGCCATCTCTCACTTCTGGGGCCTGGAATGTTCCCCTCTTCTTCTCTGCTTCCTGTAATCCTAGCCTCCACTCAAGCCTCTTACATTAGGCTCTCCATAATTCCTTCCCTTGATAACACCTCCTTCTCTCAAAGCACCACTCAAGAGGTGTCTGCTACATGAGACTGTTTTCTGGTCCCCTCAGCTTCCAGTGCCCCCATCCCCCAGAAAATTAAGTTGAAAAGCAGGTTGTGGACTGTGGCCTTTGGGCTTTTATCTCTTTAGACCTAACCTAGTGCCTGTCATACATTAGACATTTAAGAAATGATTGTTCAATTGAATTCCAGATAATTAAAAATAAATAATTTATCAGGATAAAGGTCCGGATGATCTCTGAGGGAGGTCTAAGGAGGACTATAGCCCACGGGAGTGTTCTCCTGCCCAATTCAGCTCTACTTCCAGGGCTTCCCTGTCCTTGCTTTCTCAGCCCTGCCAGGCCCTTCCCCCATCTGCATTGGAGCTCCCTGTTTTCTTACCCGCTTGAAACTTTCCTCTGAATCATCCCTGGCTAAAATTAATCCCAAATCAAGGGTGGACTTTAGCCTTCCTTTATCTTATTCCTCTAAGTGGCTTTCTCCTAAATTGCTCTTCTCCCCTGACCAGTGGACCCTAATTCTCAAGAGCCATAAATCAGCACCTGGGATAGAGCACTGGACCTAGAGTCAGGAAAACTGTGTGATCTTCAAGAGGTAGAAAGACTTGGATTTCCCATCCATGTTGGCAGCCATGTCCTGGAGCATCGGGGGCAGAGAAGGGCAGGGAATAAGCATTGCCTGTGTACCTACTGTGTGCCAGATCCTGTGCTAAGCACTTTACAAATACTACCTCAGGTGATCCTCACAATAACCCTGGGAGGTAGGTTCTGTTATTATCCCCATTTTATAGATGAGGAAACTGAGGCAGAGGACAAGTGAGTTGCCCAGGCTTACCCAGCAAGGAAATGTCTGAAGGCGAACTTGGACTCAGGTCTTCCTGACTCAAGACCCAGAGTTGTGTGCACCATAGTGGCACCTTGCTCCCCCAGGAGCAGAGGACATAGTAGACACACCAAAGAGAGGCAGCTTTGCGAATCCATGAAGGGACTGACCCCCATGTGGGCAAAAAGAGATATGAGTTACTACCTTGCTTCATGTGCTCTCTAAGGCTGAGCTCACTTTCACCTGGACTATCTATGTGGTTGTGGGTGAGTGAAGACAATTGTGACAGAATCTGAGGTGAGAAACCAACCAGGATGTTATTGTGGATAGATCTCCATTCTGTCTGTGTGTAGTTGACATAGAAGTTACAGTCCAATGGAGATGCCATGTTTCATGTCATGGATTTCATTCATAGAATGTTCATAGACATTTGGCACGGGCCATATTAGGCCATGTTTGACTGGATGACTGTGACTGCTTGGTGTCTGGAAGCCCTGGGTTCCAGTCCTGCTTTGCCATACACTGACTCCGTGTTCCCAGGCAATTGTCTAAGGCTCCAGATGGAAATAGGAAGCCTTGATTTGCTTTGGAAGTGACCTCACAGAACATAGCCTTACTATTAGTTGGTCAAGTGTCATGTTTCAAGAGAAATAAGATTTGCCTGGAAACATCCCCAGCTTGCCTTTATTGTGGAGAAATAACCAAAGCAAGAAAATGACTTAGAAAATCTAACCAGGGGCTGGGCAAAGGCTAGTGAGCCTGGCAGCTTAGGTGGATAGAGGGTGAGACAGTTCGGACATGCGTTGTTCCCACCTTGAGCAAGTTAGTGTTTGCAAACATCTGCAAAGAGGCGGGCCCATTCTCCAGCACCATGCAGGCAATCTGTTCCTTCTGGTTGGGTTCCTGCTAAGCCTCATCTGTAACTACCACTTTAGTTCCCTGAGACTGACGCTAGGGAGGGGGAGAGTGTGGCCCCCTCTCCAGGGCCCTGCAGAGCCTGCATTTTGATGATGCAGCTTAAATTTCTTAGAAATTTCCCAGTCGAAATCCTGATCTGCTATTTGGGGGAAAAGCTTTCATTAGGGTAATTAAGTTTATTAGACTAATCAGCTCAAATGGCGCCAAGTTACTCGAAAGAACATTTTTTCTTCTGTTATCTGGCTCTAGCACTCACAATAGACTCCCTAAGCATCAGCCTGTCTTGCACTGGAAGTGCGCTGAGGCCCACAAGCCGCGCTTGTCAGTACCCTCTCCAGGCTTGAACTGTTTAGATTGACATCTTTCAAGGGAAGCTTGTGCACATCCGCCTGATTGTTTTGGTTCTTTGGGAAGTTTATTGGAAAGTGCCTTTTGGAGTTATAAGTGAAACAGAATTCAAAAGAAAAGGAGTAGAGAAAGAGTCCACTGCTGGAAAGCTAATGTCGATGATCTGAGCAGGACAAAATCTCAGCAACCTTTCCGGAGATTCCAAGTTTTGTACAAGAAGTAAAGATTTGGTGGTATAAGCTACCACATCCCTTGGGTAGCACAGCATTAACTTATATAAGACACAGGATTCTGGGGAAGGCAACATGGACAGTAAGTAGAATGCCACTCTTGGACTCAGGAGATCAGGAGATCAAATCCCACTTTGGATACTTAGTAACTGCATGACCCTGGACAAGTCAATGCTCTTCCTCTTCAGAAAAACTGACATTTCCATAGCACTTGAAGCTTTACATGCATCATTTCATTTGGACCTCTCAATAGCCTTGTGAGATAGGTTCTAAATTCAGGTATCATTATTTCCATTTTACAAATGAGGAAATTGAGATTCAGAGAAAATAGTCCAGAGTCAAACAGCCAATAATCGTCTGAGGTGGGATTTGAACCCAGTTGTCCCTGTCCACACTTCCAACATTTTCTCCATGACATATCCCCTTTCTGAACCACACTCTTCTCATCTGTAACTTGGGCAATTAAGAGGATGAAATGAGATCATGTCCATACAGTGATACACACACACACATACACACACACACACACACACACACACTTCTATCTACCTATATCTCTATATATGGATATATCTTCCCCCTCCAAAAAAAAAGTGCTACCTAAATATCAGTTATTGTTGTACCTTATATTCACGATAGGGTTACTCCAGGAAATGTGCCTTTCCATTTCATTATCTCACCTTTTCTGATTGACCTTAACTGGAAAGTAACAAAAGGAAAGCTCCATGTGGACTCTGTTGTGTTGGGCCAATGTAAGAAATGACTCATCCTGCTCAACTCTCCAGCCTGGGGCCCCTTCTCTTCTTCCTCTCCTTTCTCTCATCCTGACCTTGTCAGCTCCTAAATCCTGTAGATTTAACTGTTGTCTTTTTGCAGATGGTTCCAAGATATACTCATACAGCCCCAGGGATTCTCCAAGCATTGTATATTTCAAACTGGGTTTCTGAGAGGTATTTGATACTCAACATGTCCATAATTGCATTCATCTTTCCTCCCACATTTATTGACGACTTAGGCAAGGCCTGACACTGGTCACTCCCTTAGTCAATTCCAGTAGCTCCCTGCTACCTTTCTTGCAAAGCAACCCAAGACTTCTCATTCCTGTCTTCCATCCACCCAAATGGACTTCCAGCCCCTGCCCTAGCACATGCATTTAGGGCAATGGTGGCTGAACTATTCCTTGAGTTTGTGATTTTTCTCCTTCACTTCTGTGTAAAGTGACTGGGGTTATAAATCTTGTTTCCCAAGTGAAGGAGCTTTTTGAATGTGCATAACCACTCTTTTCTCACCCCCTCCCAGTTCTCTGCTTTCACCACTGGAATTTTCCTCTCTCCAATTTTCTTAAAGCGAGGTACATCAAACCCAAGTTATCTTCTCCTTTACCAGACAGAAAGTCTCCATTGCCTGGTATATTGATTGCTGTCATCATAGACCTTTCTTGACAATCCAAGGTAGAGATAACATTCAACCAAAATGAATAAACCAACAAGAAATCTATCTCCGGCCAAACCAAATTTAGAGTTGACTCAATATGAAATATGATGTTCTTGATAAATGCTAAGTTATTAGTTTCATTCTCGAAGAGCCTTCAGATAACTTACAGGGCATTTTAGGGGCTGCATATTATGGGTGAAAACAACAAAGCAAGTTTCCTGCTAATGTCTGTTTGCAGATGCTGCCCTTTGGCACCCTCTCCTCCTTGCTGGGGGAATTTCCAGGACCATGCACACAGTAGGTGCTTATGAAAGGGCCAGTCAGTTGGTGCCATAAGCTCCCAGACAGTTGTGCAGTGTCTCTTCCTACAATTCGTGCATGAGAGGCAGATGTGGGCACATGCTGAGAAGAATCCAAATCAACTAGAAATATCCATCTGAATTAGCTTATTTATCCCTCCATTTCATCTTAAGCAGGTGTCCCTGGCCAGAACAGTCGTGTACATTTGCATAATTAAAGCAGCAATATAATGTTTTATTGCAAAACTGCACATATGGATTTAGGATCCAAGATAATAAAGCCACTTAAATGGAAAAAAGAAAAAGCAAACTCACATTCTGAATGGATTCAACTGGGGAAATTTACTTAAAGCCAAAAGCATTAGACAAGTTATTTTTTCTGTTCCACGGGCAATGATTTTATTCAGGCTATTCTTCTATCCCAGGGAACATAAAATCAGAAATGACTTCTGAGTAAGTTGAGATGAAGCTTAAAAGTTTGAAAGTGATTCCCCCCCTGCCAATGTCATCCTAAGGTTCAGAGAATGCCATGGCAAGAGAATTTCATCACCAAGTGGCCAGGCTATTTTTCCTTGCAGTACCTAAGCTATTGCTTGTTACCTCTGCAGTGCCAAGAAATCCTGCAGGGGTTGTGAGTGGAAAAAGTTTAAGATGCCTTAGTCCAGAGGAAGGCCCCTTGTATCTTGGATAATTAGATACCTTGAAGCAAATTTATGGGAGGATATGGAGTAAAATAGCTCAGGATAGTTACACATGGATAGGTTGTGATCAACACTGTTGGAGGGAATAACTACATCAACAAGAAGATAGATCCCTCTAAATAACAAAGTCAGATGGTTTACTTAGAAAACCCTAGAGAATCCATGAAGAGAAAAAAAAGGAAGAGGGAATTACCCCTGTGTTCAGAGTTGTGCTTGTCATAACTTTCTACTTGACTCTTTATGGAGGGAGAGTTGTGAGGAAACTGATATTTCCACTTCCATTGCTTTATTTCCAATATAGTATAGTTGCATAATGCCTTCTATCCAGGTTGGAACAAATTAATTTAGTCTATAATGTTTCTACAGAATTGGTGGCATGTTTATGAAATTAGTTGTGGAAGATCTCTGAGACAGATGAATTAATTAGATGAGGAAAAGGCCTGATTTCCTGTTGCTGATAAGAATAAATCAGTTTACATTTTGTTAGCCCAGTCTGTAATGCAGCCCTTCTTCCCATTCAGACAGAGCATTCCCAGTGGTATTTGTTTTTACCATTCATAAATTAAAAAGGGTGATTTTAGGCAGTGAGATTAATTTCTTTCCCTAGAGCCTCATAATATAAAAATGGATTTTCTGACACAGAGACTGAGCAGACTTTGAAAATTTGTAATTCATGCTGTAGGCAGAAAAGTCAGAATGAAAGGACAATGAAATCACTTTATAGGACAAAATGGAAGGAAAATGAAGGTGTTCTTGGGGAAATTGTGACTGGGCTTCCTGTTTTCACAACAGTTCTGGCTCAAGTCAACTCCTGCGGAAGCCACATGTGGCTTTTTAGGTGCCTCATTTTAAGATGAAAATCTCTTCACTTGGTGATGTTGTGCTTCCAGCCTAAAGACGCATCTTGCTATAGTGGATGGAGTGCTAGATTTGTAGTCAGGAAGACCTGAGTTCTAATCCTACCACTTACTCTTTCTAGTTTTGTTATATAGGCAAATCACTTGACATCTCTGAGGCTCAATTATCTATAAAATGAGGATAATAGCACTTCTGAAAAATGGAAAGTGGTACCAAAATGTCAATTATTCTTGTCTCTTCTTATCTTCTTTCAATGAAGTCTGACAGAAATAGATCTGGGAGAAGCTGTTCTTCCGCTATAGTTCTTTATTATTTGATGTCCTATGGACTATGACAAAGGGAGACAAAATAATTGCTTTCTATAGCTGAATAAAAGTCTCCTATGCTATAGGTTTCCTGAAAGTATTTTCCATACAAACAATTAATAAACGTTTACTAAGCACTTACTAGGTTTCAGGCACACCCTACTAAGCCCTGGGGGTACAAAAAGAGGCAAAAGGCAGTTCCTGCCCTCAAGAGGCTCCCAGTGTTATGGGGGAGACAACCATCAAGCAAATAAATATATCCAAACAACTGCAGGAGCAGCAGAGGATGGGGACGATAGGCATTTCTGTTCCTCTAGCCTTTGATGTCTTCTGCTAGGTCCCTTTCTATTTTGAAAGCTTCTAGTTCCATGTACATTGGAGATAATGAATATTTGATATGGTGAGAACTATTGAAAATGCTGTTTTTAAGTTTCTGTGCCTGGGTTAAGTTTTTCTGCTTTCTGCCTGGATAATTGTGGGCAACAGTTTGGTTTGTGATAGATCGGATTCCAGTACATGTCACTGGGTGTTTTCTCAGGACACTGAGGCTTGTGTTACATATGTGGGGATTTATCCTGTCCAGGAAAGCTGGATGTATAGTTCTGGCTCCCAGGTCATGTCTTGCTAGGTGTTTGAGAAACACTAAATCGTTCTTACCTGTAACTCTACGTTGCACTCTTCACCTTTTCCTTGAATAATCCCTACGGATCCCCAAGTCCTGATATCCTGTAATTCCTGGTGGTGATGACCTGTTCCCAAAGTTCCACCAGATACTATCGCTAATTATGAGTGCTGTCAATATTCTGACTGTTCTCATCATTACCAGTTTTAACAGTAGCAGCCATGTGGAATAACAGGTAAAAGCCAGAAGGGCCTGGGTTCAAGGGGCGCTTCTGACACACACTGATTGTATGACTGGAGGAATCACTCAGATTTGGAGTGTCTGAGCAAATCTCAAAGACCAGAAGTTGCACCAGTGAGAGAGTTTTCCTACGTGGGAATTCCCTATTCTGAAGAAATCACAGCGTCAGATCCACCTTCATCCAAACCAGCCCTTTGTCTCCAACATTCTTGGAATATACATTATTCCTCTTGACCCCCATGCTACCTTCTTGAGACTGTGCAAATATTCTTCATTTTACAGATGAAGAAACTGAGTCTTTGAAAATTTGTGACTTATCCCAAGTCACAAGGCTAGTAAGCTATCAGAGCCAGGACTAACATTCCAGGACATCTGGCCTTCCCCAAACCACAGATCATGCCAACTTTTACATTGGGTGCCTCCCTTTGCAGACCACAAGTACACTGTGAGTTCTAGCCCTTTCAGCCTCTTCTCCCCTGCAGTGACTTCCCAAGTGAAAAGGACAACGCCAGAGCTTGAGGATTTACAAATGTTTCCTGTTACTCTGGCATTTTTGGAGTGGTAGCTGCACATTGGGCCTTCCCAGTGAATTGTCCTGCAACTCCCCCTTCCCCCACATTTATTGAATCATCTGAAGGTAGGGAAGTCTTCCAATCTATATGTATCCCCTTCTACTGAGACACTTTTTATTTGTTCTTCCTATTGTGGGGCAGCCTGGTATTGAATGACAGCTCAGTCAGCCTTTGGCATTAGTGGAAACAGGGGTGGGGGAGCCCGCTAGCTTTAGTATCTTGTTATAATCTGCTCTGCTACTAGAACTTTTGAGTCCCAAACTCTTGCTCAAGGCCCTCCTTGAAGAGCCAGAAGTCCCCTTTCCTTTGGTCTATGTCCCCAGAGTTTTGACACTGAAGTACCAAGTTCATAAATGCCATGGGCATGGGTATGATTAATTGGATTTGACTGCCTAGGGGCAATGAAAGATTTGCTGTGGCTCTGCTCATTTCATACTGTCCTCACTCCTGGGAGACAATGGCTTTCTTAATGAGACTTGGCTTCTGATGACCCAATTTATCCAGCCTGGCTTCTCTAGGTTGAGGAGAAGAGGTTGTGGTGGCTGACATCATATAGTGCATATTTGAGCATCATTCTTTGCAGCTGAGGATGTACCATGTATTCTAAGTGGCACTGGTAAATCATATCCATTAGCAACGTAATCAAAATGTCTGCTAGGTATGCAGGATGGTAATGGGTTTGCCACCTTTTGTTCTGGTTGATCCAGACGGCTGTGGAGAATCATGCCCTACAAGCTTGGAGAAATTTCTAGGGAGCCTCCCTGCATCTCTGCTGATCTGAAACATGGCTCTTGGGTCTAAGGTTGGCAGAGGTTTGCAGCTCCCTGGTTATCCTGCACAAATCTTCCTTCCTGAAGCCAAGGGGCCAAGAACTCTGCAGTTGCTTCTCAAAGTCACATTATGGCTGTCCAACAGCAAAGTAAACAGATGCTGTGTTCAAGGGGTGGGGTGTAGGACAGTCAGATGATCTTGTGACTTCACCATCCCTTGGAGACTTCAGTGACCAATCATTTAATCTGACTGGTTGGCCAACTGACTTTAGCAGTCAATCTAGCCAGAGTGGTTGGTTTGGTCAATATGTGGATGGTCTAACTAGTGGAGACTGACATGGAAAGAATGATACTGATAAGAACTTACATATGTGTTGGGTCATAGATTTGGGGCTGGGAGGGATCTTAGCAGTCAGCTGGTCCAAAGAAGTGATTTGCCTCAGATCACCCAGATGGAAAGTGGCAGAGTAGGTCTTTGATTCGAAGTCTAGTGCTTTCCCCCCAGGGCCACATCAATGTACCTTAGGGCTTGCAATAACTCAGTGTGTGTGGTGTTGCCCCCATGATGTAGAGGAGGAAACTTAGAAGTGAACAAGTATCATATAGGAATAGCCTAACACCCCAAACAGGAGCACAGGAATTAGGGTTCTTTCCCACATTGACTGGAAGTCATCACTAGACTGCCATCCAGTACATAAACATAAGCCCTGGTTTGGGAATGATAGCAGCTGCATTTTTGTGACCACAGGCAAATTGATTTACCTCTTGGGGACTCAGTTTCCTCATCTTTAAAATGAGGAATTTGGAGTCAATGACCTGCTAAGGGCCTTTCTAACTTGAAATCTAGGGGGTTAGTTTGGCACCATAATCAATGAATTAGAAAGGCTAGTGTAGTGGGGAAAATATGGCAAGTAGGTTCAAATCCTGGCCCTGTTACCTGTGTCACCCTGGGCAGACCACGTTCCTTTTGTGGGCCTCTGTTTCCTCCTATGTAAATGAAACAGCTTGGACTAGATGGTCTCTAAGGCGAGTTCCTGCTCTTCATTCTCAGATCCTCGTTAATACATCATTCTCACTAATGCCTACCTTTTATTGTGAGATAAGGGCTTTGGAGGGAAAGGGTTCAGCCTGTGACTAACATGACATCTCACCTGTCTTCTTAATTTAATAGAAGTGCATTTGTGACTATTACATTAAAAAGCCTTCTTCTTGTGCCTTCCAGGTAGTCAGACAATTAAGGAGAAAAAGTGGATGCAGTTTATCAAGATGGATGTCACTGTACTGTGGGCCACTATCTTGGGACTAGTCAGAACTGACGAGCTTTTCTGGCATCACTGGAGTCTTGTTTGGCCCATACCCCTATATATCCCTTCTGAAAGGCAATTTCAGTAAGCCCATGCTTGCTAGGATACCACTGCGCTGCCTCTGCTTGGGGCATGATTGAATCCCCTCTTTATCACCTTGTAAATGTCATTTCCTTTACATGATGTCTTGCTAAACAGTCTCTAAATGGAGAGGCTATCATACTGAGAATTCATGGCCTCCCTTCAGCCTCCCTAGAAAAGTCAGTACTGAAAAGTGCCTTAACATTTTTTCTAGGCTGAAAAGTAATCTCAGAGAGAATTTCAGGAAGGGTGGAAATAAAAAATGGTATATGAGTTCAGCTGATTCATTGTGTCACCTTTCCCCTCTCTGAAACTCAGTGTTTTCCTCCCCAAAGGAGAGGGGGTTGAACTAATATCTTCCAACCCTTCCACCTCCCCATTTATGACCTTCTGATCCTAGCCAAGGAGGTGAGACTAGCTGTTGGTATCTGAATTTCATCCCTTCCAGCCTTGACATTTTATGAGTCAGAGACAAAGATAGTGGCAATTTCGGCCAGTTTGAAATTTAAAAAGTAAAATTTCATTTGACAACAGCAGTGTTTTGTGACTTTTTCAGGCTTCATCTCTCTAGTCTTGACGGTTTTTTGAGTCATTCTTTGCAAGAAATTGTAGAATGTTAGAGCTAAAAGTGACTTGTCCACCATTACCCTACCAATTCAGCCCATGGAGGCCCACAGGAGCTCTAGAACAACTTTGCACCACCATATCAATAAGGCAAGAAATCAATAAGCATTTATTAATTTCCTTGAGACAGCACAAAGTAAATGTAAGATACACAAATTTGGAGTATTCACCCCAGAAATTCATTCGGACTACTGTGGTAGAACATTCTGAGCTTGTATTGGTCTAATCAGCCACAGTTGGACACACTGAAACTTCACTTTATCATGGGGCTATCATTTTGGTTTTGGAGAACAGAGGACAACCACCAACCAACCATTTATCAGACACTGCTAGATACTGTGGCTACAAGTACAAATAATGAAGCAATCCCTCCTTCAGGAGGCTTATATTCCAATGGAAAAAACCAAGACACCCAAGTATATGTAGCACAAATGAGAGAAAAGAAATACAAATGAACACAAGGCAGTTGGGGAGGGCCCACACTCTCAATTCAAGGGAATAGGAAAGACTTTGTGTAGAAGGTGGGGCCTGAAGTGGAGCTCAGGCGGGAGTGTATTCCAGAAGTGTGGAACTTCTAGTCCAAAAGCATAGAGATGGAAGATGGAGTATTGTGTGTGTAAGAAAGAAAGGAGGCCAGTTTAGCTGAATGGTAGAGTTCTGGAAAGGTAGCAACATACAATGAGGAAGGAAACATAGGTTGGAGTCAGGTTGTCAAAGGCTTTAGAAGCTAGCTGATCAGAGGAGTTCCTGTTGTATCCTAGAGGCAATAGGAAGACCCTGCAGTTTGAGTAGGGAGCAGATGAGGTAGGTCACCAAGCAAGAGAGTATATAGAGGGAAGAGGAAGAAGCCTGAGACAGAGCCTTGGGGAATGAACAAAGTTAGTTTGGGGTAACCTTGGAGAGATCAGTTTGGTCAAGTTATGAGGCTGTAAGATCACAAAAGGTTCAGAAATAAGTTGTAATAGAGGTGAAGGAAGCTAGCATAGAGAGCTTTCTATAGGAGCTTGGCTAAGAGAGAGTCAAGATATAAGATGCTTGCTTCAGGAGATGGTAGAGTTTAGTGAAGTTTTTTCTTAAGTATGAGGGAAACTTTGGCATGTTTGAGGGTGGTATGGAAAAAATGAGTTGACAGGGAAAGGTTGAAGATTAGAGAGAGAAAAAAGGGATGAATGCAGGGCCAATCTGTTGCACATCAGCAGACAGGCTGGCCTTGGTAAGAAGAGAGGAAGGGCCACATCATTGTTAGGAAGTGGGGGGAAAGGAGGAGAGAGGCATCTTGTGGAGACTGACTGCCCTGTTCTCCACAAAGAGGCTACATTTCTCTATGGAAACTAGAAAAGTCTTTTTTTGTCTTATTTTCAACTGGAGATTGAGTTCCTTTGACTTAGATCTGCTTTTATTTTTGTTTGGTTTTCATAATAAGCTGTTTAGATTGCTTTTGATTGGAATAATCCCTAAATTTGATCAGAATCTGGTAAGCAAGTTTAGACCAGCTGCAAACTGATTAGCTTTCCCCATTGGGCTCCCCTCCCAGTTGCCTGCGATGGGGGCGCAGCTGTAATTATGGTTGGTGATGAGATGCAGGGAGAGAACTGTTAGGGCAATTTCAGGCATTCTGAAGATGCCTGATGAGGCTGAATATTTCCTGCAGGAGCCAGAGAATAAGGAATGTCAGGAAAGGCACTGATGAATGACTAAGGGATGAAAGCTTGTTGGATTTTTGTGGCTAGTGAGTAACACCTTCCATTTCTGGAGCTGCTGGATTGCCGCATTCCTGCTGGGAGAAGCCTGCCTTCCCGAGCCCACACAGGCTGCCACTCCTCTTGGACTGTCTGACAGTTTGGCAACTTGAGGTATAGAGCCCCAGTGGCCCTGGCCCTGACTGCCCAGCTCAGTTTGTCCCTGCAGCTAATAATCTGCAGAGCCCAGACTCAGCTAGACAGAGCTGGCTGTGGCTGGCTCTTTGGCTTTGACCTTCTGGGTTCCTGGTGTACACTAAGACTACTTGCATCTTCCCTAGAGCTTGTGGTGGGCGCTCCCCTGCTGCCATGAAAAGTATTACTGAAAAAGTATGAACGTGTTCACCTAGACCTGGCTGCTCAGTTGTTGAAGAATATCATTCCACCCTAAGATCCCACTCTAATATTTAGAGCCAGAAGGCACCACCTAAGTCATCTAGTCTAACTTGACCATTTTACATAGGAGGAAACCGAGGCCCATGGAACTGAAGTGACTAGTCCAAAGTGACATGAGAAGTAGGCAGCGGAGTCAGGATCTGAAATGACTTGAGAGACGGTGCCCTTTGCTCGGGCCACACCGGACAGAGCCTCTCACATGAGAGCTCAGCAGAATCCAGTAGGAGAAATTTCTTTAGAAGCAAATGATCAGCAAGCCTTTGCCAATGAGGCACCTACTGTGTGCCAGGCACTGTGCTGAACACTTTACACATTTGATCCTCACAATAGCCCTATAAGGAGGTGCTATTATCCATCTCGTTTTACTGATAAGGAAACTGAGGCAGACAGCTATAAAGTGACTTGCCCAGGGTCACACAGCTGGTACATGTCTGAGGATAGATTTGAACCCACAGCTTCCTGCCTGCAGACCTAGAGATCTATCTACTACAATTGGCTTAGCTGCTTCAAGGTCATAGATTTGGCCCAGTGATCCCTTAGGAGATTCACCTTTGTCTTTATCTGTGGTTCTGAAAGGGGCAGCTAGAGTCAGCAGGATCTGAGTTCCAATTTGACTTTACCCTCTTTGCCTCAGTTTCCTCTTCTGTAAAATGAGGCTGGAGAAGGCAGTGGCCATCCACCCCAGGGTCTTAGGCAAGAAAACCCCAAATAGAGTCATGCAGAGTCAGACATGACTGAACAGCAACAGTTGTGGTTCCACAGGAGCACATAAATGTGCACATTTAGGTTTACTTGCAAATACTGCTGGGACTAATGGTGCTTCATAGGAGAATGAGATGGGCTGGTCTGAGCAACCGGCCCTGTGTTTAGTGTGCTGAAGAGAAGGCCCAGGAGAAAAGGCCATGAGGTTTAAGTGGACACTTGGAAGGGAGTTCGAGGCAGGGACAACAAGGGAGAGGGCCCAAGTTAGCACTCTGGGACTCATACCTCCCCAGTGGGACTGGAAAAGGGTGGGCAAAGCTGACTCCAATCCATCCTTCTTTAAGCCCCAGGTGGTTTCTTAAGCCCTCGCTACGCATCAGGTTGCATTCTGCTAGATGCTGAGAGTACAAAAGACAAAAATGGAAAAAGAAGTCTCTGATAGCCCAAGGCTTGAGGGTAGCTTTGGAAGTTGGAGATGGGACAGTGTTAATGGCGATCTAAGGAGCAGGCCTGCCTAGATGTTTTACAAAGAGAAGAAGGGGAGCTATGCAGTCACGTCTCCCTGCAGTCACAGTTAGAAAATGGTACCTGGGAGTTCAATGAGTCCAATCAAAATGATGCAATATTGCTTCTAACTGACAAATACTACCCCTCCCCCTAAATCCTCAAATCCTGAACCCATCTTGTCCCAGGAGGGCCCTTTCAGGTCCTGAAAAACACCCAAAAAGGTCCAACATCACATGACAAGCCAAGTTTTGAAATCAAATGTTTCAATGAAAGCAGCTCTGCTTATGTGGTTTGGCATTTGAGTGTGTCCCAAAGAGGTCATGGCTAAAAGAGAGGTTTGTGTTTTTTAATGTGCAGCATTCAACAATCTCCAGGAAAATACCTTCAGCCAATTCAGGGCCTTTTGATATTAGAAAAGGTCAGGGTATTTATCAGAAAATATCATTTAGGGCACCAAGCAAAGAAAGAAAAGTACTCTGGGAATAAATATGTGTTGACATGACTCCACTGACAGCCTTCGATGCAAAGAAAAGCAGATGATTTCTGGCCAATGTGTATGAAAATCAAAGGGGCAAGAAGATCTTGGTTGGGGTGGTGGCCTCTTAGAAATGTGCCGTTGGTGGATTTCACAATTTCAGCCTTGTGGATGAAAGAATATACTTTAATCTAGAAAGTTATGACTCTCCATGAAGTCAGTCAAAGGATGGAGAGTGAGCAACCTCAGTCATGCACAGAGTTACGGGATATGTAAATGTATAACCTCAGAATTCCCTTGCCATTCATTTTTATAAGGGAGAAATGCACAAAATAAACTTCCCTTAGAGATTCTGTCCAGGAAATGGGGCTGTCAGTAAAGTATTCTATCAAAGGCATTGGCCTGGGTTTAATGTGCATGGTACCATTGTAGCAGCAGCTTTTGAAAGATGACCAGCACTAGTCCATGTGCAAGATCACATGACGGATGGGAAGGTGAAGAGGGTTTGGGATAGGGTTGTCAGGAAAGGAATTGAGGCAGGGAGTAGGAAGGGAAGGAAGGGAGGAAGGAAGGAAGGAAGAAAAGAAGGGAGAGAGAGAGGGTGAGAGTAAGT
>CM053775.1:4646642-4696790 GCA_028658325.1 Potorous gilbertii
CTATTGCGCCATAAGAAATGATGAACAAGAAGACTTCAGGGAGGCCTGGAAGGACTTATATGATCTGATGCTGAGCGAAAGGAGCAGAACCAGGAAAACTTTGTGCACAGCAATGACCACAGCGTGCGAGAGTTTTTGCTGGTAGACTTGGAACTTTGTAATAACACAAGAACTCACTGAAAAAAAAAATCTCAATGACGATTTTCTAAGGCAAAAAACCTTCCCCTTTCTTAACATGATAAATCTAACCTCAAAATAAAGAAGAAGTGAAGGAGGTGAATAGAAGTCTGGATAAGATAGATATTATAGATATAGATCTCTGGAAAAATTTGAATGGGAATAGAAAGGAACATACCTTTTCCTCAGCAGTGCATGTCACATATACAAAAACTGACCATGCACTAGGGCATAAAAATCTCATAATCCAATAGGGAAAGGCAGAGATAGTTAACACATCCTTCTCAGATAATAACGCAATAAAAATTATATGTGATAAAAGGCCATGGAAAGATAGACCAAAAATTTATTGAAAATTATACAGTAAATGATGTGATGATAAAAATGTGATTTTTATCATAGAATCCTAAAGAATGAGTGGATTAAACAACAAATCCACAAGCTATCAATAACTTCATTCAAGAGAATGACAATGAAGAACAACTTACCAAAAATTGTGGGATGCTACAAAAGCAGTTCTTAGGGGAAGTTTTATATCATTGAACACCTACATGAATGAAACAGAGAAAGAGGAGATGAATGAATTAGACATTTAGCTGAAAAAAGCTAGAAAAAGAACAAATTGAAGCTCCAGAAGAAAATACCAAATTAGAAATACTGAAAAGCAAAAGAGCAATTAATAAAATTGAAATTAAGGAAACTATTCAGTTAATAAATAAAACTAAGCGTTGGTTTTGTGAAAAAACAATAAAATTGATGAATTTTGATAAATTTGAGTAAAAAAGAAAGAAGAAAACCAAATTATTAATATAAAAAGTGAAAATGGTGAACTCGCATCATTTTGAGGAGGAAGTTAAAACAATAATTAGAAATTACTTTGGCCAACTATATATTTGACAATCTGAGTGAGATTGATGACTATTTCAAAGAATATAAATTGCCCAGATTAACAGAAGAGGAATTTCAACACTTAGCCACACCTCAGAAAAAGAAATTGAACAAGCCATCAATGAACTCTCTAGGAAAAAATCCCCAGGGCCCAAGAGATTTACAAGTGAATTCTAGCTAACATTTAAAGAACAGTTAATTCCAATATTATATACACTATTTGGGAAATTGATGAAGGAGTCCTACCAAATTCTTTTTATGATATAAATAGGGTTCTGATACCTAATTCAGGAAGAGCCAAAACAGAAAAAGAAAACTATGGACCAATTTCTCTAATGAATATAGATGTGAAAATTTTAAATAAGATCTTAGCAAAAAGAATACAGCAATTCATCACAAGAATACTACATTATGATCAAGTAGGATTTAAACCAGGAATGCAGGGCTGGTTCAATATTAGGAAAACTATTAAAATTATTGATCATGTCAACAACAAAACCAACAGAAATCATATGATTATCTCAATAGATGCAGAAAAAGATTTTGACAAAATACAACACCTATTCCTATTGAAAACACTGGAGAGCATGGGAATAAATGGAACTTTCCATAAAATAATAAGCCTTATCTACCTAAAACCATCAGCAAGCATTATATACAATGGAGTAAGCTAGATGCATTTCCAATAAGATCAGGGGTGAAACAAGGATGTCCATTATCACCACTGTTATTCAATATGGTACTAGAAATGTTAGCTTTAGCAATAAGAGAAGAAAAAGAAATTGAAGGAATTAAAACAGTCAAAGAAGAATCTAATATATCACTCTTTGTAGATTATATGATGATATACTGAGAGAATCAAAAAGAATCAAGTAAAAAAAGTATTTGGAATAATAAAAATCTTTGGCAAAATTGCAGCTCCCAAAATAAACCCACATAAATCAACTGAATTTCTGTATATTGCTAAGAAAGTCTAACAGCAAGAGATAGAAAGAGAAATCTCATTTAAAGCTATGGTAGTTACTATAAAATATCTGGGAGTCTATCTGCCAAAACAAACCCAGGGACTCTAGGAAGACAATTACAAAACACTTTTCACACAAATAAAGTCAGACCTAAGTAAGTGGGAAAACATCAGTTGCTCATAGGTTCTATAATGCACTATAATCTCACTATATCTCAAAGAAATCCTAAAAATGGGAGAGGGTCCCACATGTACAAAAATATTTATAGCAGGTCTCTTTGTGGTGGGCAAGAATTAGAGATTGAGGGGATGCTCATCAATTGGGGAATGGCTGAGTTCTGGTATATGAATGTAATGGAATACTATTGTGCTATAAGAAATGAGGAACAAGAAGACTTCAGAGAGGCCTGGAAGGACCTGTATGAACACATGCTAAGTGAAAGGAACAGAACCAGGAGAACTTTGTACACAGCAAAAACCACAGTGTGCAAGGAATTTTTCTGATAGACTTAGCCCTTCATGGTAATGCAAGGACCTAAAAAATTCCCAATGGACTCTTGAGGCAAAATGCCTTCCTCATCCAGAGAAAGAACTATGTAATTGGATCGCAGAATGAAAGAGACCATTTTCTCTTGTGTTATATTTTGTGTTGTTTTCATGGTTTCTCCCATTCATTTTAATTTTTCTATGCAACATGACTAATGTGAAATTGTATTTAACAAGAACATATGGGTAGAACCTATATCAGATTGCACATCATCTCAGGTAGTGAGGGGGAGGGCGGGGGAAAAATCTAACACCTATGGAATTGATTGTAGAAAACTGAAAACAAATTAATTAATAATAAGAATTAAAAGAAAAGAAAAGATAAACCCAGAGAATATTCCCCAGGAAAATTCCTGGAATAGTGGAGTGAGCAGAAGGGGCACAGCAGTCTCTCAGCTCTGGTAGGTAGGGAGATAGATGACAAGAGTACTTCATGCTGTGACTTAAAGGGAACCAGAGGCATCCCAGCAAGACTTACCTCAGTGGACCATGAGGAGATATCCTTAGCCACAGGGGAGTCTTGGAGCACAACAAATAGAGCTCATGTGTGACTTTGTCAGCACAACCTATGTGATCCTGATCGAGCCACATGAAAGAGGGTTTCAATTAGATGACAGTTCAGGATTGAGGCAAATGGGATCCTAAACACCTGACAAGGTTAGGTATGTTTGTTTATATATGTATGTATGTATGTATACATATATATGTATACATATATATACATATATATGTCTACGTATGTATGTATGCATATGAGCCACCTTTAGCCAAACCATAAGATCGTTGAGGGTGTGTGTACGACTTTTCCCCTATGTGCATAATCACCTTTGTGAAGGTCCTCATGTTTCACAGTTCTCAGAACTGGATCCCTAGAGGATAACTTTTATTCATAGGTTAAAGAACTCCCCTTGATACTCTGACCATGGGTCACTCTCACTTGTCTTTCATGTAAACACTTGATAAAGTCTCTTGATAACCCAAATAGTAAAAATGGAATTCTAATTCTTTCAATATAAGAATCATATTTAATTATACAAGAATTATATTAAATAAAATCATAAAACTTTGCTCTTCACAAAAATAAGCTTGATCTAAACAATTGGAGCAAATATTTGATTATGAAATATTTGACTACTCAATTTATACTTCTTAAACAATTAAAAAGAGAGAGGAAGAGAACGGATTAGGTATAGAACATGAGGGGTGGTCCAACTCATATAAACAGTATTTCCCCCCAAAAAACTTGGGAAAACTGGAAAATAATCTGACAGAGTATCAGGTTAGACATTGCAAAATCTCATTAAGTTCCACATGGATTTGTGACTTATTGAAATAAAAAACAAGGGAGTAAATAAAACAATTTTCATGATTACGGTTAGCATAATCCTGTAATATATAATACCAATTAGGATAGGTTTATATACTCAGAAAGATCAAGAAAAGGTCTAGAAATAAGAACTTATAGTATTAAATACTTGAATAAGAGGAAAATCTTATGGAGGAAAATCTTCTCAGAGGATAGAGGATGTCCAGAACAAGATCAAATAGAAAGAAACCCCCTAAAGATAACATTGATTTAAAAAAAACTACCAATTAACATTATCTAATTGTTATGCAGCATCTTTATTTTGTTAAAACATTTCCAACTACATTTGAATCTGGCTGGCTCTCACAGTATCAGTGACTTCAGTGAGGCTGACATCTCCGTTTATATTTTACAAACAAAACAGTCTTCTATCAGAATTTTCATCAGTTATTAAAGATTTCATTGCTGAGAGCCCATCCGTATTAATTACCATGCTTGATTTCTCAACCGTCACCATCACTCTCTTTTTCTATATACTATAGGAAGAACTATGTACCATATAGGCCCATGGGAGCAGATTTAACTTGCACCATCTTAGAGGCATTTATCCTCCTTCCCTTCAGATAAATAACATGTGGGGCCATTCAAACAGCCTTACCTTCGGTGGCAAGAATGAGATCACCTGTATAGAGATATACCTACATACAGAAAGACATAATTATTATGTCATGGAGAAAGAAAAAAGGACTCCTAGGACAAGAGGAGAAGTGGGCCTGACCATTTATGGGCTCTAAGGACAAAACAGGTGACATTTTCACCTTTGTAGGTGTGACCCCAAGGTACATTTAAAGAGTAAGAGATTTTTAAAACATTATCCCATGGAGATTAACCTTTATCATTACTGGACCCTTGAATTCCACATTGGCCTTTTCCCAGGGACCCAATCAAAACAGAAGCAGAGCCATTTCACATTTAATTCCTTTATTTTATGGTCTAAATAAAGCAGACCACATCTCTCATCTCTTAGCAGGAGTACAACTTGACATCAACTAGAGCTCTTCCATGCCCTGCTGTTCTGCAATTCAATATTCAAAGGTATTCCAGTGGCCCTAAATAGCTGACACTGGACTCTTCATTTCCTGGTGCCAGAAGGAAACTTGTGCAAGAGAGGCTGCTTAGGCCAACTGTGCCCAACTCCTGGAGGCCATATTTTTATGATGGGGCACTGGGACTGCATTGATATCTAGATGTCTGGTATTCTTCTAGATGCTGGGGCAGATCCTGACCGGCCTACCAAAGGATCATTTCCTAGAGAGAGGTAGAAGTTTCAGGAACAATCTCTGGGACAGGATGCACCATAGGATTGCCTTGTAGGGGCATAGGAATATTGAGCCCACATAATGAACTCTCTCCCCACCTCTCGAGGCCTGAGGGGAGTTGTCTCAGTCAGTGGGGTCTTTCACGACCCCAGACTTTGGTCTCCTGTGGGCCCCAGCCCCCAATTTATACCCTCTAGGACAAGTGACTCAACAATATCCCTGATGACTCACCAAGCCATGATATCACTTGAGGCCCTTGTGTGGTAGCTTCAGACAGGAGGAGGTATTACCTAATATGGGTATGAGGGGCTATTTTTGTCTTTAAAAGGCATGTCCTCACTGTTGCTCATGTGGAAATAGTGATAGCATCTACCTTACATGGTTATTTTGGGGATCAAATGAGATAATACATGTAAAATACATAGTACAGTGCCTAGGATACAGTAGGAGCTTAAAAACAGCTTGCTGTCTCTCCTTTCCTATTTTATCTAACAGCTCCATGGAGAACACATTATTAAAATGAAAAGCATAGCAAATAGAGCTCATGCATGACTTTGTCAGCACTACCTATATGATTGTTTTTCTCATAGAAATTTATTTTCAGTTTTCACCATTCACTTCCACAAAGTTTGAATTTCAAATTTTCTCCCCATCTCCCCTCTCTCCCCACCCCAATATAACATGTATTCTGATTGCCCTTTCCTCCAATTGGCCTTTCCTTCTATCACCTCTCCATCCCCTTCCCTTCTGTTTTTCTGTAGGGTAAGATAGATTTCTATACTTCATTGCTTACATATCTTATTTCTCAGTTGCATATAAAAATAATATCTAACTTTCATTTTTAAAGCTTTGAGCTCTACATTCCATCCCTTTCCAACCTCCCCACCCACACTCATTGAGAAGGCAAGCAATTCAATAAAGGTTATATATGTGTGTGACCATGCAAAATACCTCCATAACAGAGATGTTGAGAAAGACTAACTATATTTCCCTTTATCCTGTGTTGCCCTCCATTTATTCAATTCTCTCCTTTGATCTATCCCTCTATCAAAGTTATGGTTTCTGATTACTCCTTCCCCAATCTTTCATCTCTTCTATTTTTGCCCCCTCTCTTACCTTAACCTTTCTACCCTGCTTTCCTGTAGGGTAAGATAAACTTTCATGGCCAATTGAATATGTATGTTATTTGCTCCTTAAAAAAGAAATTTGGACAAATGCAAAAGGAAGTCCAAAACAAAATTGGAGAAAATTACTCCTTAAAAGGAACAATTTGACAAATGGAAAAGGAAACACAAAATTAACTGAAGAAAATAATCTATTAAAAATTAGAATAGGCCATGTAGAAGCTAATGATTCTATGAGATATCAAGAATCAGTCAAACGGAATTGAAAGAATGAAAAAATAGAATAAAACATAAAATATCTCATTGGAAAAACAATTGACCTGGACAATAGATCTAGGAGAGGAAATCTAAGAACTAATGGTGTACCAGAAAGCCATGATGAAAAAAGAGCCTGGACAATATGTTCCAAGAAATCATCAAGGAAAGCTACCTGAGGTCCTAGATCCAGAGGGCAAAATAGTCATCAAAAGAATCCACCAGTCACCACCTGAAAGAGATCACAAACTGAAAACATCAAGGAATATTGTGACCAAATTCTAGAACTATGAAGTGAAGGAGAAAGTACTGCAAGCAGCCAGAAAGAAACAATTCAAACATCAAGACACTACAGTCAGGATCGCACAGGACCTTGAAACTTCTACATTAAAAGATCAGGGGGATTGGAATATGAGATTCTGTAAGGCAAAGGAGCTTGGACTACAACCAGGGATCAATGACCCAGCAAAATTGAACACAATATTTCAGGCAAAGAGATGGACATTCAATGAAATATAGATTTCCAGACCTTCCTGATGAAAAGGCCAGAGCTCAATAGAAAATTTGATCTACAAATACGAGTCTCAAGAAAGGCATAAAAAGCTAAACAGGGGGGAAAACTTGTTATTCAATATGGGCAAACTGTTTACATCCCCATAAGAGAAGATGATAGTTATTAATATTGAGAACTGTATACATATTTTGATATTGAAAAGGGATATACATAGATAGAGGGAGTGGGTTTAAATTAAATGATGTAATGATAAAAATGTGGTTTAAGGATATAAAGGGATTTTAATGGGAGATGTGAAAAGGAGGAGGCAGAAAAAGGTAGATTACATCACTGGAAGAGGCACCAAAACACATCACAGTGGAGGGAAAGAAGGAAGGGACATGAGCACTGTTTGAGATTTAATATCATCTGATTTGGTTCAAGGAAGGAGCTAACTAGCTCTCTAGGCAGTAGGAGGGAAAGGGAAAGAAAAGGGAAGGAAGGCTAAAAGGGAGGGAAGAAGTAATAAAGGAAAAGGGGAATAAAAGGGATGGGGCTGATACAAGGGAGGGGAGACTGAGGGACGCAGAGGTCAAAAAATTAAAACTCTATTGTGGAGAGGAAGGGAGAAGGGAGAACTAAAATCATAAATGGGGAGAAATTGGATTGAAGGAAAGACACAGAGAGTAATCATAAATGTGAATGTCAGTGGGATGAACTCTCCCAGAAAAAAGAAGATAGCAGAATGGATTAAAAACCATGATCCAACAATATGTTGTTTTCAAGAAACAATAAATTTGAAACGGGGGACATACACAGGGTAAAGGTATAAAGGTTGGAGCAGAATGTATTGTGCTTCAGCTGATGCAAAAAAAAACAGGGGTAGCAATCCTAATCTCAGACAAAGCAAAAGCAGAAATAGATCCAATCAAAAGAGATAAGGAAGGAAATTATATCCTGCAAAAGGCATCATAGACAATGAAGCAATATCATTACTAAATCTATATGCACCAAGTGGTATAGCTTGTAGTATAGGAGAAGTAAAGGGAGTTACAGGAAGAAACAGACAGCAAAACATACTAGTGGGGGACCTCAACCTCCCCTCCTCTATGAACTTGATAAATCTAACCTCAAAATAAACAAGGAAGAAATGAAAGAGGTGAATAGAACTCTGGATAAGGTAGATATGACAGATATGGATCTGTGGAAAAATTTGAATGGGGATAGAAAGGAATATACCTTTTTCTCACCAGTACATGGCACATATACAAAAATTAACCAGCCACTAGGGCATAAAAACCTCACAATCCAGTGGGGAAAGGCAGAGATAGTCAATGCATCCTTCTCAGATCATAATGCAATAAAAATTATATGTAATAAAATGCCATGGAAAGATAGAACAAAAATTAACAACTCATAGAAACAATTAACAACTTCATTCAAGAGAATGACAATAAGGATACAACTTACTGAAACTTGAGATGCTGCAAAAGTAGTTCTTAGGGGAAGTTTTCTATCATTGAATGCCCACAGGAATAGAGCAGGGAGTAGGCTCATCACGTGGACTCAATATTTCTAGCAAGGACAGCCCCTACAAGGCAATCCTATGGTACATCCTGTCCCAGAAATTATTCCTGAAGCTTCTACCTAAATTTTCCCTGGCCACTCTCTAGGAAATGATCCTTTGGTAGGCCAGTCAGGATCTGCCCCAGCATCTAAAAGAATACCAGACATCCAGATATCAATACAGTAAGCTAGAAAAAGAAGAAATTGAAAATCTTGAAGACAATATCAAATTAGAAAAACTGAAAGCCAAAGGAGAGACAAATAACATTGAAATTAAGAAAACTATTCAACAAATGAAATTGAGGTGATTTTTATGAAAAAAACAATAAAACTGATAAACCTTGTATCACTTTGCTTAAAAAAGGAGAAATTTATCAATGAAAAACAGAGAAGAAAATTATATATATCAAGAAAGAAAAGGGTGAACAAACCCAGGGATTCCAGGAACACAATTATAAAACACTTTTCACACAAATAAAGCCACACCTAAGTACGTGGAAAAACATCAGCAGCTCGTGGGTAGGCTGAGCTAATATAATAAAAATGACAATTCTACCTAATTAATTTACTTATTCAGTGCCATACCAATCAAACTACCAGAGAAATATTTTCTAGAGCTAGAAAAAATAATATCAATATTTATCTGGAAGAACAAAAAGTCCAGAATATCAAGGGAATTAGTGAAAAGAAATACTAGGGAAGGTGGCCTAGCCCTACCAGATCTCAAATTGTGTTATAAAGCAGCAATCATCAAAACCACTTGGCTAAGAAATAGGTTAGGTACTCACAACACAGTAGTCAATGAATATAGCAATCTACTGTTTGATAAACCCAAGGACCTCAGATTCTTGGATAAGATCGCACTGTTTGACAAAAATTGCTGGGAAAAATGGATAACAGTGTGGAGGAAACTGGGCACAAACCAATGCCGGACACAACACACAAGAATAAAGTCCAAATAGATACATGATTTAGGTATAAAAGATTGATACTATAAGCAAATTAGGAGAGCAAGGAATAGCGTATTTGTTAGATTTATGGAGAATGGAGAAATTTTTGACCAAATAAGAGATACAGAATATTATGAAGTACAAAATGGATAATTTTGATTACATTAAATTGAAAAGTTTTTGGACAAACAAACCCAACGTAACCAAGATTATAAGGGAAGCAGAAAACTGGGAAAGAATTTTTGCAACTTGTATCTGTGATAAAGGCCTCATTTCTAAAATATGTAGAGAACTGAGTCAAATGTACAAGAATACAAGTCATTCCCCAATTAATAAATGGTCAAAAGATATGAATGGACAGTTTTCAAAGGAAGAAATTAGTCATATGAAAAAATGTTCTAAATCACTATTGATTAGAGAGATTCAAATCAAAACACCTCTGAGGTACCACATCACACCTATCAGATTGTCATGCTAGCACATGACTAAACAGGAAGATGATAAATGTTGGAGAAGATGTGGGAGAGTTGGAATACTAATTCACTGATGGAGCTGTGAGCTGATCCAACCATTCTGGAGAGAAATTTGGAACTATGCCCAAAGGGCTACAAAAATGTGCATACCCTTTGACCCAGCAATATCACTTCTTGGACTGTATTCCAAAGAGATCATTAAATTCAGAAAGGGTCCCACAAGCACAAAAATATTTATAGCAGCTCTCTTCATGGTAGTCAAAAACTGGAAATTGAGGGAATGTCCATCAACTGGGGAATGGCTCAACAGGCTGTAGTATGTGAATGTAATGGAATACTATTGTGCTATAAGAAATGATGAACAGGAAGACTTCAGAGAGTCCTGGAAGAACCTATATGAATCGATGCTGAGTGAAAGGAGCAGAATCAGATCACATTCTATGTGACCCAGCATGCAGGGGCCATGTTCACTGGAGCATTTTGAAGAAGATCAGAGCTGTTGATTGGTGCTCACAGGGAGTTCTTGAGATGTGAGAACAATCCAAGATCAGAGCCATCTGCAACTGTTGCATCATCAAAGCAGCTCCCTCCACACACAGCCTACTTTTTCTGGGTATTTCAGTCACTAGTTTGAACAGGTGATTTTCTCCAGATATCAAGGGGATGCATATGTTACATACCCTCTGGAACAAGGCTTTGCTCTCTATCTCCATGAGCAATGGCAGGTGTCACGTGGCCTAAGTTTGTTTTGAAGAGGGATCTCCATATTATTTGATGGGACTACCACTAGCCATGCTTTGAAGCCGACAGTTGGACACAGAAAAACATTTAGGGTGCTCTGCAGTCAGACAACACCAGCAGTCCACAGAACCACAGGGCAAAAGAATGTTAAAAGCACCTCAACTTTTCATGGGGAGATTAAGGCTCAGAAAGAATCACAGGATTAGAGTTTAGAGATAGAAAGTACCTTCCATCCATGAAATGATCTCATCCAATCCCCTCATTTTACAAAGGGAAGGGAAGGTGAAGAGACGTGCCAAGGGTCACCCAGTTGCTAAGTACCTGAGGCAACATTCAAACCCAGATCTCCTGACTCTAAGGTAAGCACTGTGCCCTACTGGTATCCCCTACTCCTTCTGTGCTGCCATCCTTTCACTCTGCTATTTTGTTATTTTATCCCATGGCAACCATCTATGTACAACTGATCTTCAAGTAGGAAGAAGACTGGGTTTGGAATCAGAGGACCAGGCTGAACCCCACCTCTTTCACTTACCTACTATGTACCAGGCACATGAAGGAAGGAGGCAAGGAAACACCTGCTATGTGCCAGGGGGAGTGACAACACTTTATACCATACAAATATTAGCTTATTTGAGCCTCATGACAGTCCTGGGAGGGAAGTGTTCTTACTAATGTTCTCCTTCCTCTATTGAGGAAACCAAGGCAGAGAGGATGTTGACCTGTCAGGGTCACAGAGGCCAGATTTGAACTCAGACCTTCCTGCCTCTAGGCCCAGGACTCTACTGTGCCCCCTAGCTGCCCTGATGGGTTTTGCCCAGGTCCTACTAGAATCTTGTCAAGGAACAATGTCTAGGTCAGAAAGCAGAATGGGTGACCTTAATTACGTGAAAATAATTTTTTACCTTGAGTGTATGGGAGCTGGGGATCTTATTACTCACACTTTTTGAAACAGCGTCAAATAATGCATGAGCTCTAGACAGAGATTTCCCACAGCACACCTGGAGTGTGGCAGATGCACGAAGAGCAGACATTGCCCACGTTGGGGCTTACTCCCAGGGGACAGACAACTTGGGGGCCATTTCTCCTATGAAATAAACAGATGGGATGAGATGACCTCTGAGGTTTCCCATAATTCTTAACCTTTATGCCTACGATCCTCAGTGTCCCTAAAGCTTTCTTGAAACAAAGGGCTTGCTGGGCTTGAGTGGGGATAAATAGAGCCCATGATCAGCAGCTGCAAAGAGGAAGGAAAGAAATAAATACTCAATAGATGTCCACGAGGTGCCAGGAACTGCGATAAGCACTTATGTCCTCACAAGAACCCTACAAAGGAGATTCTGTTGTTTTTATCCCTGTTCTCTGACCGAGGCAAAGAGAGGTAAGTGACTTGTTCAGTGTCACAAAGCCAGTGTGCTAGGAAGTGTTGAGAGTGGATCTGAACTCAGGTCCTCCTGACACCAGGCCCAGCATCCGCTCTATTGCCACACACAACTGCCTCTAACAACGCTAGTGCAAACAACTGTACACAACTCTTTCTCCTGACTAGACCTATTCCCAAGAGGAATGGGCCACCTTGGCCTGTACCATGCTTCCCTACGGACATGGGCCACCTTGCTTGGAGTGTCACAGAGGGGAATCTTTTTTAGTGTGGTTAGAACTAGATGGCCTCCGGGTTTCCTTCCAGCTCTTAGACACTGGGATCCTTGTTGCCACAGTGACTGCTGCAAAACCTGGGACCTCACTTGGCTCCCGCCCCCTGGACAAGGGGGTTTTGGCCTCTCATGCTTCTTATACTTTTCTTTTTGAAATGCTTTGCCAGTACTTGAAAATAGTCCTAGCATGAGCCCATGGCCAAAGCTATTCCCAAGATTCAGGGTGCCCAGATCTTAGAGGGCCACTCATTCAGCAGAAATAATGTCTGTAAACTTCCCAAGCAGCATTGACTTCTGTCCTGTGGGTGCTGGAAGGCCACCCTTGGCTTCCCTTGGATTATGAGCAGTCATCACAAGTAGCATCATCTATGAGAATGTTTCATAGAAAATGGGTAACCATTTTCATTGGATTTCTCATCAAATAGACTCATTGATTGGCTTGTGGAGAAAGAGCCTCATCCATTGCAATGGCAAGACCACATTATTGCAAACCCAAACTGCTGCAAATTGAGACCTCTTGATGGATGCCACCAATGGCAAGAGCTTCATGTTGCTAGTGTGGGGCTGAAATGTGACATGGAGTGCTGGGGTGGTGGGGGGAGGATTGTCATCAATGTGAGATTAGAACCCTGGCTTGTAAAAGGCCTAACAGCTCATGGAGAAAGAAGGAAGCTCCCCATGCAGCCAAAGACTGTGAAGCCCCAAAAGAATGAGCAACTGGGACAAGATGTTGGTAGAGAGAACCAAGTGTGGCTGGATGGGGAGCTGAGCACTGAAAGAAGCTGTTTATGGATGGACATTGAAGGCAGACTATACACAGAGTAGCACTCTTCCTGGTAGCGAAGGGCTACCATGTGAAATATGCCCTTCAGCTGGGCCACTGATGAGCAAACTAAGCTTTGTGAATGCCAGGGAAGGAAGGAAGCATTTAGTAGGGGTTTTACCAATATGATCTCGATCCTATCCTATCAATAATTACTGCACTTTAAGAAACAACAAATGTGAGGAAATCAGAGAAAAATACAAAGTCTTGGATAAGCAGATTCAGAGGGAGGCAAATAGATCAGGAAAACAGCTCATCCAACACCACAGAGTCAAAGGCCTAAGGCTTTTTAATAGCAATGAATAATCTTGACCATGGAAAAGACATGAGGAAATGCAACATTTTCCTCCTTTCCTTGGAGGGTAGTGAGAGGCAGAAACAGGGATGTTCCTGATGTATTTGTTGAGTCCTTTGACTCTGGTTTACTCTTTTTTCTTTATTACGAGGGCAGGCTCATTTTGTGACTAGGCACAGGGACAATATTTGAAAATGATTATGTTATAAAAACAAAATGCCCCAATAAAACATTTTAAAAAGAAAAAGATTACATCCCCTGGGGTAGAGGATGTTAGGATGCTTCTACTCCATTCTCTGAAGAAAGCACAGCCCTATCACTAGTCCAGACAAACTCCCGGCATTTCAACTAAGGTCCATAATCACCAACAAACTCTTTGTCCTCTGAACTGTCCTTGAAAGGTGAGCACAGGTCCCCTGGCACCAGCAGCATTGTCCACAATCTCTGTCATCAAACAGCTGTGATTAGATATCTGGACAATTGAATAGCTGATTTGGGACTCCATCTGTCATTTAGAACAGTAGAAATGTAGAGTTTAAGTTAGAAATCAAAGTACTCAGCAACACGCACTGAAGTACACAACTTTCTGATGGATTTAAGAATCAAAGCCCAAAGTTCCTAGAGTCATAGCATCTCAGAGGCCATCAAATATCTCTCCCTCCTGGCTACATACACACACACACACACACACACACACACACACGCGCGCGCGCGCGCGCGCGCGCACACACACCACATTTGAATAAGAGTGCTCTCTCCAGTAGAGCTATCAGTGGGCCACCCAGTCTTGATTTAAAGTGTTCCACTGGCAGGGAACGGCCTGCCTCACAAGGGAAGCCATTTCACTTTGGGATAGTTCTATCAGGTAATCTTGGCTGACATCACACCTAAGTTTTCTCTATACAATGCTGCCCCACCCATTAACTACACCTGTTCTTCTACTGTCTACCGCAGTCAAGCTGAAAAAGTTTCTAAGCCCTCTCTCCTTTTCAAAAACTTGAAGACAACTCTCACATCCTGTCCTCCTTCCTCAGAAGTCTTCCTTTTGTTAGGTTAAGCATCCCCAGTTCATTCAATTTATTCTCTCATATTGTGCTCTCCAGTTCTTTTTGTCATCCTGTTTCTAGAGTAATAGACTTCAAGAAGGTCATGTCCTGAACTGAGTGGATGTGTGATTAACCATTCAAAGATTTGAAAGGTGGGTTATAGCCCTGCCTACTAGCAGGAAACAATCATGGGGCTTATCTCCACCACCACCACCACATCTATCCTTATCTCTCAATTCTCCCTTTACCAGGTAAGCTCCTTACTTCCTCCCCTCTGAGCTGAGTGTTAGCCCTTCCAGGAAGTTTTAATCCTGTAGCAACAGCAGGTGGCCAAGTGCCATTGGAAAAATCTTCTCCCCAACCCACCATGTCTCCCCTTTGTTTCTCAGCTCCCCTGGTAGCTAAAGCCAATGTTCCTCAACAGGACTGTGCAACCAGGAGTAGTGGCCAGAACCGCCCAAAAGGATGGGTTGTCTGGATTTCTTCCCACTCTCATCCAACCTCCCTACAAAGTTCCCTATTTCTTTGGAGGGTCCCAGAAACCTTCCTGTTCACAAGCTCATTGTCATCTTCAACTCCTCGTTCCCCTTCAAACCCCATCTCCAATCAGCAGCCATAACATCTCACACATCTGTCCCCTTTTCATACAACTGTCACCTCAGGCTCTCATTATCTTTTCCCTGGACTGTGCCAATAGCCTTCAAACTGGTCTCTCTGTTGCACGTTTCTTTTCATTCCAACCCATCCTCCCCACAGATGCTAGAATAATCTTCTTGAAGCACAGGTTTGATCATGTGACCCCCTCTCCCCAATGAATAAACTCCAGCATCTCCCCATCACCTCCAGGATCAAACATAAAACCCTCTGGTTAGGGTTCAAAGCCTTTCCTAGCCTGCCTCCCTCTTAGCTTCCAGTCTTCTTCTACCTCCCACCCACTTCCCATCACGTGCTCTGTGATCCAGTTACAGTAACCTCAAACATGACACACTATCTTCAGACTCCAGGCATTGCCCTGGTTGTGCCTCATGGCTGGAATACTTTTCCTCTTCATCTCTACCTCCTGGCTTCTCTGGCTTCCTTCCAACTCCAGTTAAATTCCACCTTGTTCAGGAAGCCTTTCCTGATTCCCCACTTAGTGTGAGTGCTTGGCCTTTGGTGATGTTTCCAATTCACCTACATCTAGCCTATTGACATCAGACATCACTGTTTAACTTTTGTCTCCCCCATTAGGTGGTGAGGTCCTAGAGAATGGGGACTGTCTCTTGCCTTCCTTTCATATATGCTCATTGCCTGGCACATGACTGGTACCTAATACATGTCTGTTGATTGGGGTGGAAGCAGTTCTGAAGTATTTCACTGATGGGACACATGATCAAGAGTTTGGAGGAGACAGAAGTGCACATGAGGCAGCTGCTAATGGAGTTCCTCTGCATCTGGATTCTCTTTTGTGGAGAGCCTCAGATGAATCAGAATACCACTGCTTCATCCAAACTCTTCACTGGGAGGAAAAAGAACCAAGAGAGGGAAAAAGTATTTATGAAGCACCTATGTGTCCAGTGCTGTGCTTAGAGCTTTATGAATGTTATCCCCATTGTACAGTTAAGGAAACTGAGGCAAAAAGAGGTTAAATGACTTTCCAAGAATCGCACAGCTAATAAGTTTCTGAGGTTAGATTTGAACTCAGGGCTTCCTGACTTCAGGCCTGACACTCTATCAACTTGGACACCATGTGCCACTTTCAATTGGCTATTGAAAGCATATTCCTTGACTCCTTGACAAGCTCCTTTCTCATTTCACCTGAGCATGAGAACTGGAAATTTCAACCACAATCTAAAAGCATAGAAAGTAAAGCACCAATTTTCCCCAGAATAATCCGAGTGAAATGCATTATGGGTAGACAATGTTGTCATCAATATCCCCTGAGATCCAGAGAAGCAAATAATCAGTTATAGAGAGAATAAAAGCAGAAGCCCAAAAGTGAGTCACGGATTGAAATCTTATTATGTTTCAAGCTCAGCTGGCTATGGATCCGACAAATGTAATTGTTTGAATTAGACTTCAATATGTCAACAATCTGGATTTTATTTGCCATGGATGTCCATTCTACCACCACCCTCAGGAGGCATATCACCCTATGATTAACTCAGCGATGACTTTTTCCAAACATAGCACAAGTGGTCCTGGGATAAGAGACATCCAGTCCATCCCTGTGCTTAGCAGGGCCCATCTAAGTCTGTTCTCTACTAGGACAGAAATCAGTAACCCAGTGTCACTTTTATATAATAATGGATCTCTGGAGGAGGACTCTCACCTATCATTATAAATATCTGAGAAATTAATCCAACCCAATGTGCTCAGATGGACCACAGCTGGGGACAATGGGAATTCCAATTCACGTTCTGAAATACCAACAGTCAAGATCTGGTTCCTGGGGTAGAAATCATGGAAACCTTAGAAGAAAGTAATCACTTTGTAGAATTTGTGCTGAAGCAAGCTAAACAAAGGCTGGCATACACCCCATTATAGTCCATGACCCCTAAGCTCCGGGTTTTCATAGATCGGGTGCAATCTTAGAGTCAGTCACCCATAGTTAGGGCTCTGTCTTGCACTACCTATATTCAGAGCTGTTTCTGAGAAACCTTGGAATTTAGTGCAAATATGGCTCATGGTTCGATCTCCATATGTGTTGGTAAAAGAGTTCAACAGTTCCCATACGAGTGCTCAAAGAAATATTTATATGATAGGGCAATCTTTATTCTGCCTCCATGGCAAATGCAGAAAACAGAGAAAACTTACAGAAGCCCAGAACCATTTGATTCTATGTTCTCTCTCTGGTGAGTCCCACTTTTCCCCAGAGACCCTTAAAATATTCCACTTCACTGAGGATAACAAACTTGGGGATGCTAGAGAAGCAGCCCTCTTTCTACTGGACCTACACTGCCCAATAACATACAGAGGGTAAAGTCAGGTGTTTTCTCCTTACCTAGACTCTCCTGCTTATTCTCTAGCTTGGAAAGCCCTGTGTGCGATTCTCATCTCTCTCCAATAGACTGGCATCACCCAGAAACTCCCCTTCCTTCTCTTTGAAGGGTAGATCCTAGAAATCTCAAACTTGGAGTTGGTTGACAGAGGTCTCATGGCTAGCCCTGCTCTAATGAGACCCCTTCTGCTGAGAGGTGGCTGAATTCTGAGCTGCCTTTTCCATGAATCTCCCCTCCTCTTTCCTGTGGAATATACCATTACATAGGGAATGCATGTCAAGGAGATCAGAGATCTATTCTTTCTTTTTTAAATTTTATTTATTTTATTTTTAATTTGTGAAATAAAACAAGCATTACCATAACAGTAGAACTAAAAACAAAGATGACTGCACAGAAAACTACAAATATATTACTTGCTATTCCTCTTAAATATATAATAAAGTTGTCATTTAAATTTCTTTTTTTCTTTCCCAGACTTAGAGATAGCTACCCATTAGATACAAATGTATGTACGTAAAGGCAAGGATTATGGAGGATAATGAGGCAAGGATTATGGAATTCTCATTAACTGGCCATATGGTCATCCTCTCCTAAGGCCCAATGGTTGGGAGTATCAGTGTTTCTGTTCATAGGCAGTTCTCATAACAGTTCATGGGGAGGCCCACCCTCATCCCTGGATCCAAGTTTGCCCCACTCTCTGCTCTGATCTACAAAAAAGAGGGAAGCAAAGCTAGAATGGAAGGCCAGTAGAAAGCCATGGTTTCTCCTACAACCGTTGACTCTACAGTATTTTGAGTCAACCAATCCATCCTTACTCTTCACTCAGGTGAGAATAAATCAAAAGTATGTGTCTAAACCTTTCCTAAGAAGATGTAATCCAAACAAGTTAATGCTGAATAATCACTATCAGTTATGTTTCCAAGGTCATGTCCAACCAATCTCTCTACAAGGCCTCCCAAATTCTGTTCAACTCAAACTTGCTCACTTTCCCATTCTGCTCCATGGCAGTCCTAATTTACTTCAGAAGGACAACCTCCAGCTCTTTGGGTAAAAATCTCTTTCTCTTTAACTCTCATTAGCATCTTCTAGTTTTGTCCTTTGGGGGGAATGTGATTATAAAAAATAGAAAAGGTTGGATCCTCTCCAAAAGCTATATTAACTCAGACTTACACTACTTTTTCAAAAAGAACAGAGATCATCATGTCTCCCCTGAAGTCTAAGTCAATTCTTCATCAGATTATTCCCAAGGTCCCTTCATATGGATTAACTTCATCAGCTTTCCTAACCTCAAAACAGAACTGAAAATTATTTGTTATTGTGGAGAAGTGCAGAGGTCATTTCTTTACTCCTAGAAGCCCAAAGTATGTGACGACCATATTCCCAGTGACAATTCATAAAAACACTAGCTCTCTTTTTCATATAAATTTTTTGCAGGTAACTATGATGCAGAACTTAATATAATTTAATCATTTTAGATTTCACCTTAACTTCAGAAAGCCTACCAGCTGTCAAAATCCAAATTCAGTTGCCCAATTGAGCTTTCTCTCCCTAGCTTGGCATCATCTGAAAATTTGATGAGCAATTTAAATTCATGTCATACTTCAGAAGGAGGTTGAAATTATCCAGAACTAACTGCAGAAAAATCATGCCATCAAATGCCTCACTGTAGCATGAATTTGACTAATAAATGCCAAATCTTGCCCACCATCCCCCCACTCCCAAAATATATGAAGTTTCTTGAAGGCAGGGGTTTATTTCATTTTTGGCCTTGTGTCCCATGCCTGACAGAGGAGGTGATGGTCTAATGGCTGACGGGTTTCCATAAGGTCTAGAGATATGAACTGATGCAGTTGCACACTCTCCTCATCAACCAGCAGACATTAAGTGTTCACCGAAATAGAAAAGAGATTCTTAGAAGTGAATGGTCTTCTTGCATCCAGTTTTCAAAAACCCCTATTTTGCAGAGGATGAAAGTAAGACCCAGAGAACATTTTACTTTGCACATGTGACTCATGTACTAAGCTAGATGTGACTGCAGGGGTCAAGTTCAGTCATTCTTGGAATAATTCCAGACTTTGGGGAGGGTGTCTCTCCAGAGTAGTGGGAGACATTATATCCCTAGTCCTAAACAGCATTGAAGTCTGCAAAGACCTACTAGCTTCTGCCTACTGTCTTTTGGTCCTTCACCAACTGTACTCTCATAGATCTGGTGGTTTAGGATTCAAGAGCAAGGAAATAAGAAAGAAAACTTGTATTGCCAACCCTCCTCCATGCAAAAGAAAAATGGAAGCATCTGGAGTTTGACTGGAATCACAGGCAGCTGCTCAAGGTGACTCACTAAGATAAGTAGTGCCTTGAAAGGTTAGTAGGTCCAAAGTACCACTTCTACCAATCCATTGGAATAAATGACCTGCTTTGGGGAAATGTCCTCAGCCAGGCTTCCAGTGGCAGCATTGGCAGAGGATTTTTCAATGAATGCCTTGAGCCCACATCTACAAACTTCAGGCCAGTTTCAAATCTATTCTGTAGCAGGTGCCCAGGGATAATCACCTGCCTTCCCAGCTTCAAAGGAAAAAGTGAAATGATCACTGGGAACATTTGAAGTAAGGTATGACATAATCTTTGAGGCCATTAGTAAAAACTATGTCATTGTGAGGATCGAACCTAAGCCTACAAGACATTTCCAAACCGACCAAGCACATGAGCAAGAAAGGATAGCGATAACAAAAATAATACAGAAAAGAATGAGAACATCTAAGCATTGATCCTGAGGGCAGGGCTGGTCCACAGCTGCTGGTGCTTGATTTAGACCCAAAAGAACGGGGGAGGGGGCAGGGAAGAGAGAGAGAGAGAGAGAGAGAGAGAGAGAGAGAGAGAGAGAGAGAGGGAGAGAGAGAGAGTGAGAAGGAGAGAGAGAGAGTGAGTGTGTATGTGTGTTAAATGGAGGAATTAAAGTGTATTTAGAAATTACTTCTTAATTTGTGATTATACAGCAATGACTCTTTTCCCAAGGCATCCAGAATAATTGTGTCTCTTCAGGGGATGTGTTTGTGTAAATGAATATTATCAAGGCATTGGTTTTACCAAACTGATCTCAGGTACCAGGCTCCAGGCTCACAGGGCCCCTTGTAGAGGCCACTAATTTAGATCCATCCTGAACAGAACTTGATGGTCACCCTACATCTCATTTATTAGTGGCGTCTCTTTTCCCTCCACCTGAGCCCCACTGCCTGCAAATGAGCAGAAAACTTAATGAATATTTATTGCATTAGAATGCAGTCTGCTTCTGAATGATGACCAACTTGGATTTGCTTTTCTTTGTTTTTCCTCCAAGGACTCCACTTCCAAGCTTTAGGTCTCCTCCTGTAGAGCCATACAGATATAAAAAATATATATATATATATATATATATATATATATGTATATTATATATGTATATTATATATGTATTATATACATACATACACACACACACACACACACACACACACACACACACCACCACCACCATTATCAAGCCTTCTAGGTTTATCACTTGGACTCAAAGAGGACCAGTCCTATAGTTCTCAGATAGGTAGTCAGAGTCAGTATTACAACACTTGAAACATGAGCTAATTCAAACTAGAAATAAGAGGGAAAATGGGAAATTATTCAATGTCTCTAAAGCTGAGGTAGTAGAAAGAACACTGACTTGTGATCAGTAAATCTGGGTTCAAATTGTAGCCCATCCAGTTACTGTTAGCCACTGTGAAGTTTTGAGCAAGTCAATTTACCCCCCTGGGCCTCAATTTTTCATTTGTGTAATGGGATCATAATCCTAGAGGTCTTGCCTAAAGACATTATAGGTCTATTTTGTGGATCAAATGAGAGAATGAATGTGGAAATGCTTTCAAAATGAAGGAATTCTTGTTATTTTCTCCATACCCTAATGTCGTGCCACAGTCTCCATTGTAGCAGTCCAATCCAGTCTTTGCCTGTCTCAAGAGGCACTCTGTCATCCTCTCACCCAGTTTTCTCCAAAGTCTTCTATTGGAAAAAGTGCACAATTTGTGTTGGTTCTGAGCAGTGACCACTACAAGAGGAGGAAACTGGGTTGAGTCTATAGTGAGACTGGGGTAGACTGAAATCCTCCCTCTCCCCAGCTAATCTCTAGAGGAGCAGTCTCCAAATGTTTCTGGGTTCTGCATGGTTGTTCAAAAATGGTGCATGGCTATAACTGGGTGACAAGTGCCTTGGCAATGTCCAAGTCCAGAGGTGAGAAGATGAGGCCAGGGTCTTGATGGGAGAGTATGAGGGAAAAGGGTAGGTATAGCTGGGAAAATCAAATGCCACTCACCTTCCAAGCCACTGATTGGTCACATATCCTTGGAGGTTATACCATGGTTCCTTTGGGGGAACACAATGCACACTGGCCCCCTAACCCCACCCCAGCCTAACCTCTACTCTGGAAATCACTGACCAGAAGGGTCAGGCATATAGTTCAAAGCAAGCAACGCTCTGGAGCACAGTCTGAACCAGATTTCAATGTCACTGAGTACTTCTGGGTCATGTGAATAAGAAGATGGCAGACTAGACATTTTCTCTGACCCCCATGACCTCTCAGACCTCTCCAAAAGAGAAATTATGGAGCAAAGGTAAAGCAACTTCAGCTGTTTCCATGGTCTAGGACACCCAGAAGCTAAAAGAAGGTAAGGAAAAAAAACTAGGAGCCAATGCTCACTGACACTGAGCTCACTCAGCATTCCTCTTCTATTTCCCACACTATTGACAGTGAGGCCATACTGGCAGACCCAATGACACAGTACAATCTTTCTGCACGTCTGCACCCCATTCCCCATTCCCTCTTTCCAGTGCTGTAGAGATTCTGATACAAAAGTCAGCTTGAACCTCAACAGCCAGCTTGGCCACAAACCTTTAGGAACAAAAGCTTGCCAGGGTACTAGCATTGGAACTGCTGGTGCCAGAACAGAAACTAAGGAACAGTGGGAGTAGGATAGGTCACCAGAACAGGACACTCTATACAGAGCTATACAACACTCCTTTAAGCCTGAGGGATAGAGCACAGCATCCAGCTGGAGACATTTCTGACCACCCAAAAATCAGTTGGTTTAGAGACTTAGGCTAGTAATTTTTGAATTGCCCAGTTTGGGAAGAGGCTGAGATGCTTTGAGATCCAGCCCCCAAGGAAACCACAATCAGAGGGGAGGGGGTCATGAAGTGAATGATAAGGAAAACAAGGAGGGAGGGGGCAAAGTCTGAAAGTATTAAAGATTTCAAGAAGAAGAAAGCTCAAAGACCTTAAATATAAGCAGATAAATCAATAAGAAAAACATTTACAGGAAGAGTTATGATCCCCTGATCTAGTAAATAAGGTCAGGCATTTAGGAATAAATCCTACAGATCAAAGGAAAATAATCTCACACTTGATAAGATGGAAGGTCCTGTGAATTTTGAGAAGAACATAGAACCACAATGTGCAATTCTTGAATGGCTTAAAGGAGAAATGAGAACTATGAGAGAAGAATTTACATAATGCACAGCAAAAATAATGAGAAGAGAAAAACTTGATTCTACAATAGCAAGCCTCACCAAGGAAATAAAAGAGACAGCAATAGATTGGGAATGCGAATACACAGAAGAGAAGAACGACCTAGAAAAAGAGAAGCCAAAACCAATAACATTAAAAGAAAATATGCCCATTGATGGACCTTCCTAGGAACCTAGCTGAGGCAGAATGATTAACCACAGCAAGCTTGGCCCCACTGAATTGAGGTTCTATCCTCAATGAATATTTGCTCCCTGCTCTGAATGTTGCATTTCTGGTATATCTTACAGCCTCCAGTTGAATGTAAGATCTTTGAAGGCATCTTGTCCAGTGTATGGCCCCTAATAGGCACTTAATCATCATGTCTTGCATTTGTTGAAAGTATGGTCCAGGGAACAACATGCGTCCACATCAAATGTTTCCTGGTCACTACAACACTTTAACAGAAAAAAGTCTGACCACCCAAAAAATGAGGAGCTTAAAAAGTTGGTTCCTCTACCCATCCCTTGGGTTGGGATTCCAGGGCACCCAATTTCATGCTGCTGAGCTACTGCCAACAGTGACCGAAGGAGGTAGGTACCATTAGTGTTACCTTCATTGAATGAGACTTCCCAACTCCAAATGTAGCACTCCAGGCTCCACACCAGGCTGTCTCTTGTGGCCCCATGGAATCAGGAAGTCCTTTCTGATTGAACTCTATAAGGTCATCCAATCTGATTCCCTCATTTTACAGATGATGGAACTGAGGCCCAGAGATGTTACATCCACATAGCTAGCCTAAGGTAGGATTCAGACCCAGGTTTCTCATAACTCCAATCACCCCATTACCCTACCTTGTGCAGCTGTGATGAGTGCAGAGGCCCCCACTCCCCCATTAAGGATTATTCTTCCTTGCAGCAAGGCAGCACTGGGCTGCTGCTTGTGTCTTGGCTCCATGTTATTTTCCATGCCCATCTCTAAGTGCTACCCTTTACCCTCCTAACCCCCTCTCCCAGGTTTTCTGCCTTCCTGCAGGACCCAGCATACCAGCAGAAAGCCACCTCCTCCCACACACAACACATGCACACATGCAAACACCCTCACCCCCTCACATCTCTCTGATAATGTACTGCCAGGGTAGGGTGCCAAAGCAGGCAACAGGAGCAACCCTGGGATCCATTTATCTGGAGGGAAATAGAGCCACCTGCTTTCCAAAATTACAGATAGCTTGTCATCCGAACACAACAGGAAGGAAAACTGGAAACTACTGAAGTGGTACCACATGTGATGCATTGACTAAATAATGAATTTGCAGGTGAGAAAAACCCTAGGTCTACCATTTCATCTTCTGGTGGGGGGGGGGGCGTGGAACTGACGTGTGAATTGGGCATCTTCTCATTTATTTTCTCTTGTCCTCATGGGCAGTTAGCTTCTCCTGCTTTCTGAAAATATGCCCCACAGAAATGAAAAAGCAGACTCCTCTGGTATCTGCCTGGCCCTGGTAGGTTTGGCACAGAGGAAAGAGAAGGCCATCCTAGGTGGGTGGTAAGTGATTGGGTCATGTGTACCGCTGAGCTCTGATGGGACTTGATCCTACCACACACACTTTATTCAGCTCCCTGCTTGTGTTGTTACAATGCTTCCAAGAAATGAATCAGAAAACCCTGAGCGACCTTAATGAAGAGGACAAGATGGGAGGCAGAGAGGTGGAGTACCTATTACCTCCTAATTCAATAGCCCAGAGCCTCTCCTGGCCAGGGAACATAGGATGGGGTGAGAATGCCGAGGAGAGAGGCAAAAAAAAGAAACACAGAGTTTCTGGGGTCTGAATAAGGAACTCTGGGACAAGATCGACAACAAGTGGTCATCTAGCTTTTGCTTGAAGACCTCCAGTGAGGTATAGTGGGGAGTAGGGGTGGGGAGAGATCCACAGAGAGTCAGGAAGGTCTGAGTTCAAATATGACCTCAGACCGTTACTAGCTGGGTGACCCTGGGCGAGTCACTTCTCCTTGTTTACCCCAGTTTCCTCATCTGTCAAATGAGCTGGAAAAGGAAATGGCAAACCACTCTGGTGTCTTTGCCAAGAAAACCCCAAATGGAGTCAGAGAGTTTGACATGACTGAATACTACTAAATCAGAACACCAGTGTGACTTTGGCCAAATCACTTGTCTCTAGGCCTCAGTTTGGTCTTAGGTGATTTTCCAGTCCCCTTCTAGTTCTAGGTCCATTATCCCATGACTTCTTTTCTACTTTGGGATAGCTCTCCGTGCTAGGGAGGATTTTTGTTACCTTCCTCCCGTGGCTCCTCATTCTGCCCTCTGGGGACAAGCAGAACAAGGCTGACCCCCCTTCTGTGTGACAACCCTCCAGATCCTTGAAGCTCCTTCCTTCCTATGTTCTCTCCTGTTCCATGTAAACATCCCCATTCTCCACTGGAGGTTGGTCAAACCTGGTGCCCACATGACATTCCAGTGCAACCTGGCAGAGGACAGTGGATTCTACCTCTATGTGGGGAAGTACCACCCTGGAAGATATCCACCCCACTGAAATCATGGGTCCAGATCAATCACAGTAATGGCAATGTTAAAACCTACTTCTCCCCTTCTCTCTCCTGCACCCATGGCTTTTCTAGAAAACCAGGGTTTTCCAACTCAGGACGTCTCACTTCAGAGAAAGCCTGTGAAAACATTCCTTTGGTTCATGCGATGTGGTGATCCAGTTAACTAACAATACTGGGAACTCCCTTTCTGGCCCCATTTCCAGCTTCCAAAGTACTTTTTCCATCATTGCCTGAGAGGTCTGTAAGGAAAAAGTTAGCATCTCAATTTCACAGAGGATAGGACTGAGACTGAAGGGGGTTAAGTGACCTATCCAATGTCAAACAGTTATTAAGTGGTGGAAGTGAGCCCATAATGCACAGAGTGGGGAGAGGGGACAGGAAGGCAGCTGGCTGGACCCTCTTCTCCTTGTTCAACCTCTATCACACTGTTGTGGAAATTTCTTGGCTCAGGCAAAGCTTGGCTAAATTTCTTCTCTTCTGAGAGACAGCCCCCTGCCTAGCCTACTCCAATGGGGTTGAGAGAGCTTTATTACCAAACTGTATTTAACCATAAATGGTACAAAACTGAGGAACTCTTGATCCACTCGGTGGTGGGTGCCCTGCACAACTGAAGCAGATCTGGAAACATTGCTACTCAACACTATGACCTAACAGGCATGTGCAGTCAGCCTCACACCCCTCCCCTCTACAAGTCTGTCCAATTCACCATCTGAGTTATGGATCTTAGAGGCTTCCAACTAAATTCTAGTCTCAAATTCCTCATAACTCTGCTGGGAATGAAAAATGTGTGTTCCATATGAACATATTTGTAACAGCACTTTTCAAGGTTAATATTAAGAACTGAAAGGAAATTGAGTGCCCTTCAACAGGGGAAAAGCTGAATAAAATGTGTTACATGAATTTGAGAAGTTCAAATAGCAGAAATTCAGAGAACTGTGGGAAGACTTATATGAACTAATGCAAGCACAAGTCAACAGAACCTGCAAATCAATATAGACATGATCTCAATGTAACAAAACAGAACACTGAAAGCCATGAGAACTCTGATCAGTAGCCAAGGTCAACTACAGAGCAGAGGGAAGAGTGCCTCCAACTCTTAGGAAACACGTGCAGGATGAAGCCATGGCATTGGATGTGGCCATGTTCCCAGAAGCCCAGAATTTTAGATTGGAAGATAGCTCATAGGCTGTCTAGCCCAAAACATTTTCAACAAGGCATCCTCACTCCAGCATAATCAACATCTTGTCATCCAGACCTGGCTTGCCAAACTCTGCAAACATGGAATGCACTCACTCCTGAAGGAGCCCTTTCTACCAGTTAAGAAGGTTTGCCTCACATGGAGCCCAAATTGACCTCTTTGCACCTCCCCTGGCCATTGTGTCAGGTTCCACCTTCCTGGCTTGACAGGACAAGCCTAATCCCTCTGTCATACCCTTAAAGACAGTAATTGTCCCATCCAGCCCCTCACCTGTCCCCATTTCCTTCAATGTACACTCAGATGTTAGGCATTCAAGGCCTTTACCACACTGATTGACCTCCTCAGGATACTTCCTTGGTGCTATCCTCCTTAAATTAAGCATCTGATTTATTTTGCTGGATTTTTGCTGTTTCATTACCCTGAAGGATTCTGTTGGGGAGGCAGAGGAGTCATTGAAAAGTGAGAGCAAGGTTAAAAAAAAACATTAAATGCCAAAAGAAAAGATGTTCATTCTGGACCAACTTCCACAAAAGCCTTGGAAATCAGCCTTTGTTATCTTTTGTTATTAAAAGAAGAGTTTCACCTCAGCCACTGCCTTGAGATCTGTATCTTTGAATTGATGGTCTGAAGCCAGACACTAATAAAAACGCCTTGCATCTGGAGAGCCAATATACTTGTTTTCCTCCCTAGGAATGTCTACAACTCTTATTTCTTTTGCTTTTCAAAACCCATGGGACAGATTGGACAAGGGTTATTAACCCTACATTAAATATGAGGAAATGGAGACATGGTGAGGGGAAGTGACTTCTCCAAGGTCAACGTCAAACTGCTATTAGAACTGGACCTGTTTTCACATTTAATCTGCATAGATTTAGAGTTGGAAGAGACCTTAGAGCTCACCTAGGCCAACAGCCTCATTTTGAAGAGGAGGGACAGTCGGGACAGAGCACAGCCTCACCCTCCCAAATCCAACACTAGAAGATATGGGGTAGGGGTGGGCAGCAGCACCTTGAAGCACAGCATTGTTCTGAATGGAGAGTGATTACTAAGCACCGGCTCTGTGTCTGGCCCTGAGGTGGGCAGTGGGGATACAAAGCAAACAAGGAAAAACAGTCTCTATCCTTGAGGAGCTAACATTCATCTTGGTGAAAGGACAGGGACATATAGAAATAGGCACAATAGAAATACAAGCTTATTTCAGTTGGGAATGGGCTACTAATAATCAGTCAGGCAGGCAGTCAACAAACATATATTAAGAACGTAGCTTTTTCCAGAAGAAAAAGCAAAAACAGTCTCTGTTCTCAAGGAGCTCCCAGGATGGAGTGGGGGGGGGAGGGCAGGGAAGAGATGGCATTTATGAATCAGGACATAGAAAATAAACTCAGAGTGGAAGGAAGATAGCCTGGAAGAGAATGACACAGGTAACCTGGAAGCCATTGTGTCTGAGCTGAGCCTTAAAGGAACCCAGGAATTCTGACAGCTGAAGGTTGGGGGAGAACATTCCAGGAATGGGGACCAGTCAGTGAAAATGCTTGGAGATAGATGATGGATCTCTTTGAAGTGGAATTGATGGATGAAAGGGTATGCACAGTTTTATAGCCCTTTGGGAATAGTTGGAAATTGCTTTCCACAATGGTTGGATCAGTTCACAACACTACCCATAGTGCTTTAGTGTCCCAATTTTCTCACATTCCCTCCAACATTTATCATTTTCCTTTTCTGTCATATTAGCTGATCTGATAGATGTGAGAGGGTACCTCAGAGTTGTTCTAATTTGCATTTCTCTAATCAATAGTGATTTAGAGCATTTTTATATGACTATAGATGACTTTGATTTCTTCTAAAAACTGCCTGTTCATATTCTCTGACCTATTATCAACTGGGGAATGACTCTTATTATTGCAAATTTGGCTCACTTCCCTTTATATTTGGGAAATGAGACCTTCCTTTACCAGAGAAACTAGCTGTAAAATTTTCCTGTTTCCTGTTTTCTGAAAAGGACTTTCAGTGTCAGGCTGTGGACTTTGATACTAGAGGCAGTGGGGAGCCACTGGAGTTTATTGAGCAGAGAAGTGACATGCTGTGACTCATCTTTTTAGTAGCTGAGTAGAGAATGGATCATAAAGGAGAGAGACTTGAGGCAGGGAGACTAAGTGAAAGAATATTGCAATAATCCAGGCATCACACTACCAACACAGAGTGCTAGCTGTGCATTTCCAGAATGGGCTAGATGTGAGAGGTAGAAATGCCAACATGATGGGGATGGGCCAACATTTGGTAGGTTGGTAGAAATGCCAACATTCAGCAATTAATCAGGCATGTGGAGTGAGAGTAAGGAGTTGAGAATAACACCGAGGAGGACAGCCTGGGTGACTGGAAGTTTACAAGGTGAGTGTGTTTCAGGGAAATGTAATGGACATGTTGAATTACCGATGTAATGTCCAATTTGAAATGTCCAATCGTTGGTGGAAGTGAGGAGAAATACTAGGGCTAGAATGTATCAAAATATAAAAGTCATCTCCATGGAGACAGCCACTTAAACTAAGTTAAGAAGGGGTAAGAGGGAAGAAAAGGGGGCCTCAAAAAGAGCCCTGGGACAGCCACAGTAAGGGAGGGTGACATGGATGATTTGGAGCACCTCCAGCAAAAGAGATTGAAAAAGATGCCTACTGTGTACCACACCTCCTACTATGGGACATTTTTAAAAATATTATCTCCCTTGACCCTAAGAATACCTGTGTGAAATTATTAATTATTCCCATTTTGCAGTTGAGGGAATTGAAGCTAGAAGAGGTTACGTGACTTGCCCAGGACCATATAGCTAACAAGTATCTGCTGCTAGATTTGAATTAAGGTCTTCCTACCTCCAGGCCCAGCACTCTATGCACTGGGCTACCAGCTGTGCAGAAGCAGGAAAGAGTAGTTGTTTTGACACCATATGTATTGGAGGGAAAGCACGTGAGTATATTGTCAAAATGGCTACTATTTCCTGCTTCTGCTGGCTGATAGGAAACCAGTTATCTCACTGAAGATGCATATAATCAAGAAGTCCTGTACTGGGAACTAAAGGCCTTGGGGAGCACAGGTGACATTCCATTTCATCTCCCAATGAATAGATGGGAGTTTTGAAGAGAAAAGGGGACATGGGAAGAGAGTAATTTCCTCTGCAGGCAGGATGGAAGCAAAATATCTGATTTCCTTTGCCATGACTTAAGATGCAGCTTGGCTCCTGGCATCTCACAAAGATTGGAAGCCTTGCTGAGGTTTTTCAACAAAAACATGGAGAGAAGAGAATAAAAATGCCTTGATAAGACTAGAAATGACAATGATGACTAAAATAAAAATTATATTGAAAGAGGAACCTAGCAGGAAAGGCAATGAGAAGGGTGTTGGAAAAAATGCTCATAGATTCAAATGACAATCTACCAGCAGTCCAAGTAGGGTTAACAGAAAAAGCTCAGTTTAAATTGTAACAAAAGAAGGTATGGCATGGCAGGGGTGGGGGTCCTTGTGACAAGATTGCAATTGAGGGTTGGTTAGACTTGATTTAAAAGCCAGTCCAAAGAGCAGAAGTTGGCCTGTCATGACCTTGAGCAGAGAAGTAAAGCACATTTGAAGGTACAAAGAGGGGTGGAGAGAAGGGCTACATCATTGCGGGAGGTGACTGCTGGTCAGAAACAATGGATTATACTTTCAAAAGTGGCCCAGAAGTCAAGCAGGACAGATGGGGGATATCAACTGCCCAAACTTCTGCAGCAGTTCCTCCCACTTAAAGCAAGCCACCTGATAAATGCCCAACTTATCAAGTTGACAATTTTATCTCTCAGAAAAGCAAGGGAAAAAGCATGAAGAAGAATTCTGCTATTGGACCACAATTTGCCTCCACAGGAAGAGCTGCTTAGCGAATTCAAATGAAGGTGGAGAGCTAGGGCAGATGTGATGGATCGCGATATCTTGGAGGAAGATTCTGAGCAGTCAAACAGGTGCCTGAGACTTTAGGGGAGTGCCCTCCAAGGAGTCCAGGAGGAAACCTGGAGCTGCTGCAAAGGGAGACAGTTCAAGGATGATGAGGAAGGTTTTCACAAGTTGTGATGGATCTCACAGAGGAAGGGAAAGGGGAGCCATCTGAGGAAGTAATGTGGCCACACAGGCTGCTCTACAATGAACTCAGGTTTAAAACGAAAATGCACAAAATCTAGAAATGAGGCTCATGGTTGAAGCCAAAGACAAAATCATGGCACATTCCTCCATCTAAGAAAGAATGGGGTTAGGCAGGTTAAAGTCTGTAGTCAGCTAAGGAGTGTCACGGTATACAGAGCACCAGACCTGGAATCAGGGAGACCTGAGTTCAAATCAAACCTCAGACACTTACCAGTTGCATGCCCCTGGGCAGGTCACTTCACCTCTGTCTGCCTCAGTTTCTCCATCTGTGAAACGGGCATAATAACAGCATCTACCTGCCAGGATTGTTGTGAATGGCACACAGTAAGGGCTATATAAATGATAACTATTATATATTATTATTAAAGCCCAGCATGAGTTGAATCTTCCCAAACCTGCGTAGTACAAGACAAAGGGAATTTTATGCTATCTTCAGATGAAGCAGACAGATAGAAAAATGACAGTCCCCTGCTTGAGGTCATGGTAATAGATGGAAGAGAAAGAGGAGCTACTCGATTCTGATGTTGCTTTTGGATTTTCTCTGTCAAACAGGAAACAAACCTGGTCAAGAGGCACCTAAAGAGGGAATATGGAAATGGTTTGAAATTGCAAAGAGTTGGATGAGAAACGAAAGATGAGATCAGTGGGGGGTGAGCACCAATCAAATGTATTGTGTTGAGTCAACTCTATGTATCTGTCTACACAACACACACATACACCGCACATACATACACATATGTGTGCACGTGTATGTGTGCATGCACACACATACACACACACACTCCCACACCTGTGAGCACACCCCAACCCCAGTCACACAGGTTCACAGCCTTAGAACCCTCCATGACAATTCGTTTGCTCTCACTCCCAACTGCCAATCAGGTTCTCCCATTAGCCTCTTCAATCCATTCATACAGGCTCTGTTCAAGTTCAGATCTCCATCACCCTATCACTTACTGTCTGGAATATTACAGTCGTCTCCAGATTTGTTTCCTTGCCTCTGGTCTACCCCCCCTTCATTCCAGCTTTCACACAGCTGCCAAATCAATATCCCCAAAATGCATTTGTCTGCCTCTCTCTCTGTCTTGCTTTCATAAATGCATACACACACAAATACACACATATTCAGACCCTTTCAATGACTCCAGGTTGTCTCTAGGATATACTAGAAAATCCTCAGCTTGTTCTCTAAAATGCACTATAAACTGCCCCCACATATCTTTCCTGACTTAGTTCATGTTATGTTCCTTTGTGGATTTTCTGTTCCCAACTGACCTGCCAGGTCTCCCCTGTAGGTGCCTTTTGTATGGAGGCCATTACTGTTCCCCTCCTTGTTAGTGCTCCCTTCCTCCTGAAATTGCATGTATTAATCAGCATATACTCCATCTTTACTCCCTCTCTGTCTAGCTGCCCCATCTTCCAGTAGAATGTCAGCCCTTGAGAACAGAGACTGTTCCGCTTTTGTGTCTGCATAGTGCCCAGCACAGCAGAGCCCAGCATGCCATAATTGTGCTGAGGTGATTGCCCTGGTTATTTCAGCTGCCTTCTATCTCAGATTATCTTGGATTTAGTTATCCATGTAGGGTTAAGTGTTACATTTTCCAGAAACACATAAGCCCTCCTTGAGGTTCCTTTTGTCTTTCTATCTTCTCCCCTGTGCCTAGCCGAGGGCATTTAGAGGATACTTGTTGGATTGGTTGGGAGGACTTTGGCACTTCATATAGAGCATTCCAGGTTGGTCGCTGGTTCATCCTTCTGCACTGGATGGTGGCAGACACTGCAGCCCAGACTCACAGTAAGACATGGGTGATGTCAGCCTGCCCCTGGCACATTCCCTTCACTCCCTTGGAGCTCATTTGCACGCAGCATCTGCTCATCGCCTTCTTGCCTCCCAGCCTGCTTGTACTCAAGCCAGTGACAGCCCCTGACAGCGATGGGGGAAACTTTCAAATGGAACTTTTCCCCTCCTAGCAGTCTGTGCAGAGGCAGCAGTAGAGTATGATGGAAAGTGGACCAACTGTAGGCAGCCTCCAAGGGCCCCTCAGAGCTCTGAACATTCTCATTCAAAGTCATATCACTTCCCAACACACTCCCAGGTACTTGTGCTTGAGGCTGAACTTCCCTGTATATAATGAAATTCATTTGTAAAGTGACAGAGCAATCATCCTCCTGGATCACTCTCCTCCATGCATCACAATTAGCGGCAAACTTTCAGGTGAACGAAACTCTTCGAGGGCAAAAGAATTTTGATCTCTAATACTTTGAAATCAAGTGATATTAAATATATATCCTAATCTAAATTTTGAAGCCACTGAATTTTCCACTTGTTCGTAAGATATATTATGTGCTACCCCCACTGCCCCTCAGCTTCTGCTTGAGTCAAAAATACTTCAACTTTCCTTGATGTGGACATCCTCTCCCCCAGTGGGGATCACACTTTCAAATAAATTTGGAAACGGCCTTCAAGAGCTCACCTCCCTCAACCTTGCCAAGTTCCATTAAGCTTCCATCTCTAGGCCTCTCCTTAAAGCCTATCTAGCTTGCAGAGCCAGTCATGCAGCCCAAGTGAGGGATAACCAATGGACAACCTATAAGCCCTGCTGGGATCCTGGTGATGCCAAGAGAGCATGAGGAAGGGCATGAGCATGTTGGGTGGTATATTTGTGGAAGGACACAGGCAAGAATCACAAAAGATAAGCGGGAACAGCTGGGATGTGATCTGCATCACTGGAGGGAATGGCTACCTCACTGAACTTTTTTTTAATTGACCATGTTTTTCTTTAATTTTTATCTTCAGTTCCAAATTCTCTCCATCCCTCCAGTACCTCCCCTGCCCATTAAGGCAAGCCATATGATAACCATTATACATGTGAAGTCATATAAAACATATTTCCATATTACCCATGTTATAAAAAGAGCAGATAGCAAAATTAAAGAAAATGAAAAAATTGCTTCAATCTGTCTCTGGAGGCGGATCACATTTGTTTTATTTATTTTTATTCATGAGTCTTCTGAAATTGCTGTGGGTCATTGTATTGATCAGAGTAGTTAAGTCTTCCATGGTTGATCATTTACTATAACATTGGTGTTACTGTGCCCAATGCTCTCAGTTCTGCTCACTTCACTTTGCATCAGTTTGTGTAAGTCTTCCTGGGTTTTTCTGAAACTACACCCTTTGACATTTCTTCCATCACAATCTTAGGGTTAGGGTTAGGGTTAGGGTCAGCCACTCACCAACTGATGGGCATCCCCTCAGGTTCCAACTCTTTGCCACCACAAAAAAAGAGTGGCTAAAAATACATTATACATAGGAGTCTCTTTCCTTTTTCTTTGATCTCTTTGGGGTACAGCCCCAGTAGCAGTAATGCTGGGTCAAATGGAATGCACAGTTTTATAACTTTGGAGGCTTTGAACCACTCTCCTCTCAGCTACCTAGGCTTATAAGCTAGGATCTCAGAGCATTTTTACCTGCTGTACCCCATTCGTGGAACTCTCTCCCTCCTCACTTCTGCCTTTTGGCTTCCCTGGTTTCCCTCCAATCTCAGTTTAAGTCCCATATAAGAAGTTCCCCCAGTCCTCCTGAGTGTTGATCTTCTTCCTCTGCTGACTGTCTCTGATGCATCCTGCCTTTGGCTTACTTGCTCAGGGTTATTCAAATGATGTCTCCCTTTTACACGATGAGTTTCTTGAGAGTAGGGACTGGCTTTTTTGCCTTTCCTTGTATTGCCAGCACTGAGCACACTGTTTGGCACTTAGTAGGCATTTAATAGATGCTTGTTGACTGAATGACCCATTACTAGCTTCAGACTTTCTGTTTCCTGCCCTGAAGTTGGAGATATTGCTCAAATACATGCCAGAGGAACAATTAAGAAAATATGTTCACTGGTGGCTTACTCATTTCTGTGGGGAAATGGCCAGCTCTAATTTCTACCCTGCTTTTAACTACCTGCTGCACACAGAAATGACATTTCTTAAGGCTGATATTTTCCCAAATTTCATTTCATGCATCCCTGACATCAGCCCAAAGAGCATTCAGCTTCCAAATGAAGTTTGAAATTTATGCATTAAATATAAATTCTACTTTGAGTATTTTCTTCAAAGTTCTGTGTGGCATGGCCATCAGTGACTCATCATTTAATCATCAAGATGTGATTAAGCTCTGGCCTTGAAGGGCCCAGCACTGTGCCAACTGGGAGAGATGGGAAGATTAAAAATGAGTCAGTCCTACCCTCAGGGAGTTTCCATTCCACTGGCCCTAGATGTCTGTCACCCATAAGGGAAATAAGGATAGAAAAAATCCTTGTTGCTTGGGGGACACAGAGTTTCCCATACCCAAAGGCTTCTGATTTCCCATCTCATTGCAGTGCCTAGGATCTCCCTGCAACTTCCTCAGGCATTTCTCTGGCATTGCAAAGTCTGGTATGCAGAGAGGAGACAGGCTCTGCAGTGGCCATCTGGCAAGAGAAATCTGATCAGAGGACAGGCAACCAAGAAGAGCCCTAAAGAGAGGTCCAGGGAACTTCCCATGGACTGTAGGACACAGAAAGAGACAGACTAGGACACACAAGCACAGAATCCAGATCCCTAGAGTATCTAACCCTAACCCACACTTACATGGAACCACTAAAAAGTCCTCTTGGAGTTCAATCATCTACCAGTTCTGAAGCCATGTGATGTTTGTATTGTCCAATCCTGATCTCTCCATCTTCTCCAACAGAATATTATAAGATTCTTGATCAAAAATTGAACTAACATCAACATATACTATCCATACACATTTCCCTCATCTAGTAGTTTAGTTATCTTGTCCAAAAAGGGAGTGAGGTTAGTATGTCATGAGCCACTCTTGAGGAAGCCCTCCCAGCTTCTTGTAATCATTGCTTCCATCTCTAGATGTTTTTCAGTTACCTATTTAATGTTCTCTCTAAAAATTTTCCCAGCACTTGAACTCAAGTTGACTGGCCCATTTAGAGGCAAGAGAATTGAGTTTGAATCTTGGCTGCAACACTTCTCTTTCTCCCTTTTCAATGGGGGCATCTGCCCTTCTCTAATCTGAGGGTAACTCTCCCACTTTCTATCATCTTTCTAAGAGCAAGTGTACAATGGCTCATTAGTTCTTTTGGGCCCCAAGGGCCCCATCTGGAACAGGGCACATGACTCCACCAAGGGCATCTTGGGGCTCTACTCCCATCTCCTTCATTCTCTTGTGGGCTGATTCTATTAGTCACCCCCTGTTCAGCCATTTCTGTTAGGGCTGAACTTGCTGACCTCCCATGACCTTTAGAGCCCCAATGTTAAGATCTTATGGCAATCTCCCTTGACAGAACATGATGCTCACACTCAAATAGCACTTAAAAGTTGGCAAATGATTTTACACACATTATCTCATTTGAATGTCATAACAACATTGTGAGGGAAGTACTAGAGATGCAATTATCCCCATTTTAAAGGTGGGAAAAGTAAGCCTTGAAGTCAGCAAGACCTGAGTGTGAATTCTGCCTCAAGAAACTTGGGCACTCAGCAAGTCCCTTCTCCTCTCTAAGCCTTAGTTTTCTCCTCTGTAAAATGGAGAAGTTGGGTTGAGGCTAGAAAGTTGAATTTGTATATTGATCTGGTCAAGATTTCTATGCTGTTTGAGGCATTTGGCCAAAATGTTCTGGAATTGATGGCACCTTCCTATTTCACTAGGACCCTCATATTTCCAAAGAAAGACTCTGCATTAAATCTAATTATTCTTACCAAGCAAGATATTAAATGTCATTTTAAGTGATGAGATAAATGAAGGAAATTGATAAGGAGAGAGGGTCTCCTTGGAACTTCTTATGACACAAAGAGCCTGAAACAGCTTTCATGGAAAAGACTATCACAGCATAGAAAGCCCTTTGCAGCAAGGGACTCTGGGTCCTTTCACTCTGAATCAGTACAGGGTCAGAGCTGGGGAAAACCTCAGTCTATCTAGGCCAATCCTCTTCTTTTACAGAAGAAGACACCGGGATCCAACAAAGTGAAGAGACTTACTCAGGGTCATACAGCTAATAAATGGCTTTAATGGTGGGTGAGGAGAGAAGAAGAATGGTTTTCTTCCCAGGGTACCCTGATTTGATCTTTGTCAGTGACCATCACATTGAATACTGACCTAACATTTGGGTCAGAGGGAGGTAGAATGAAGAAAAAGAGGAATGAAACATAATCTGTACCCTCTCTGGGATGGAGAAGACAGTGGGAGGGAAGGAAGGAAGGAGAGAAAGAGAAAGGGAGGGAGGCAGGATGGGTGGAAGAGAGTAGGAATTAGCACCAAGCGGTGTTGGGCTGAGGATGGAAGGAATTACCAAGGCCAGGAGGGTGGGTTCACCAAGGTATCATTTTGCTGCTCTGACCTTCCATTTCCCAATCTGTCAGATGAAGAGGTTAATACATTCCAACTCTAAATTTGTGGTCCTATGAATACCATGCCTATTTTTCTCCCACTGAATCCTAGGTTTTAGAATCAGAAGGAACCTGAAAGGCAACCTAGTCTATCCCTCTCGTTTTCAAAATGAGTAGACTGAGACAGAAAATTGAAGTGACTTATCCAGGATCACATGAATAGCGAATGTCAGAGATGGGATTAAAACCCAGACCTTCCTGGCTCTGAGCCCCATATGACCCTAGGTCATCCAGCTAGTGAGTAACAGAATGGGGCCCAGACTTTAATCCAAGTCTTCAGATCCCCAAACTAAGAGCTTGTAGGTTTCATGAAACATGGTCCAGCCTCCTTCTGCCTCCTCAGTCCATAAGGGAGGGCTATGTGGTTGGGTCAGACTTCAAGTCAGTAATATGCCAATTATGAAATCCTCACAAAGGCATCCACCATACTGTTGCATTGAACCCCACTTGACATAGATGGGCTGTGGAGACTCTGCCAAGTTTGGAGATGATGTCTAATTAAACCTAGTTTGTGCCTTTTCAAGTTAGTCAAAATGACATCATGTCACAGATGCCTAATGGGTCAAAAACATCCTCCCAAATGGAAATAACTGTTCATTTTGTGTTGACTGACAAATTTTCCCAGGATTTCCAAATTACCATCCATTATCTTTCTATATAATGTAATATTCATACTTAGAATGCAAACCTCATTAGAGTTGGGCAAGGTAGAATGAGAATGTCTCTGTAGGAAAAAACCCAAAGTGCTACATTTTCACAGTAACTGTTTTCTGCCTCTTTCAAACTGAGCCAGGATGACCAATGGACAGTGATTCTTATTATCAATAAGTGGGGCATAAGAAAGAAAACAAATTCACATCCAGAGTCTCTCTGTGCTAAATTAGAAAAGAGTATGAGGCACCAACAATCCCTTGTTTCTACTTGTCCTGTGGTCATGCTGGGTTGGCATTCTGATGCTATGTCAACCATGACAAGCAGGAATGAGTGGGTTCTGATCTACAGTAGAAGACCTTCAGGAGGCAGAGACCCTGAAAGACAAGAATGGGAGCCATTAATTCACCATCAGTAAGAATTAATTGATTTAATTAGGCCATTGTTAAATAGCCTTCAACAGAGATTAGGGGACAGGAAAGCTTAAAAATCACAGGATGGCCAACGTTGAAAGAACAGTACTATCAAGTCATATTTCTAGAGCTCTGTAAGTTTTACAAAGTATTTTCCTCATAACCATCCTGCAAGAGTATGTAGTATCTTATACCCATTTTATTCCTATGGAAATTGAGGCTCAGAGAGGCAAAATGCCCTGCCTAAGGTCACTTAGCTACCAAGTGTTACAGCCAAGATCCAAATTAAATTCTCTTGCCTCTAAATCATCTGTTCTTCCTGATATCCCATGATGTCACCATGATGGGCTCTGGGGACCCAAGATTGAATGAGTTTTCTATGGAAGGTTCCTAACTAAAGAGAGAGAGGGAGGAAGGGATTCATGCTCCAGTGATGAAGACAACACAGAGGTCTTTATGCTTGCAATGTCCTCTCTACCCTATTCTGTATTTGTTTAACTCTTTTCCATGTCTTCATGCCAACTCAATTGTGGGTTCCTTTAGAAATCTTTCTCAGATCTTCACTGCTGGTATTGAGCCATCACTTAACAGTTTGGTGTCTAACTCTGGACTGCATGGATCATGTAATTCCATGAGGTAGGAAGTAGGTGACTGCCTTAGGGTCTTATTGGGGTCTTATCTCCTGAGTAGCTCCACGAGGGTAGGGACTATATCTTGGGTAAACTCTGTATCTCTCTCAGTACCTAGCAGAGTGTTCAACACACGTTTGATGTAAAACTAAGACTCAAACACATCCAAAAACCAAATGAGAAGGAGCAGCTTGTGTTATAAGCAAGGAAGGACTTCAGGAAGGAGATAGGATTTGACCTGAGCCTTGAAGTTTGCCCAGGATTCTTGGAAGCTGAGGGAAGAAACTAGAAATAGACTTAAGCTTCCTTTACCTTTGTGCCTGATCCTAACTAGCATGCTTTGACCCAACAAGACAGCTCTTCAGACCTGGGCCCAGGTACCATACTGTCAGAGGATGCTGAGTACCATGGGGTAAGTCCTAAGCAAAGACTCTTAAGTTCTAGTGCTACTACAATAGTTATTTGGGCTGATTCTCTAGGGTTGTTGTTTCCCATGTTTTCCACTGACTTGTGACCTTGCCCAAGTCATGTCCCATCTCTGTGCCTCACTTTCCTTTTATATAAAATCAAATTATTGCTCATAATGCACTCCTTGCCATTATCTTGAGCAATGCTTAGTAAAATGGTTGTAAAATTCAATGGGGCATGAATGGTGATTTAAAGCACCAGGAGAAAATCTGTAGGCAGCCATACAGAAAAACTTGGCCAAATGCTTGTTACTGCCAAATAAATAGGCTTCTGTTTATATATTCCATAAGGAAACCAATTTCAACCAAATAAAGATGATTTAAAAGGCCCATCCCCATAAAAAGAAGAGAACAGTTGGACAGTCATTTGGAAGTCAAATTCACCCCTGAACACACCCAGCTCCCCCAACAACCAACATGGAAACACAGAAAGTAGTACACAAATTTATTCATGAATAAGCTATTCCTGCCCACCTCATTAACCTAATTTCCAGGTGACCAAGGAGGCAGGGAAGGTTAAATAACTTTCTGAAAACCCCAAATGATACATTTCTCCCTTGCCAGTCTGTGCCCTCTAGGAGCCTAATATATAGAAGGGAGATAAGCCATGTATACCAAATTAATGGTAATGCCAGGCAGCTGTGATGAGTTCTGAGCCTAGGGAAGAGAGTCTCACAATAGGGAGTGGTCCTGGCTACTTGGAGGGGTAACCTTCATGGTGCAGGGCATTTGAACATAGCTTTGAAAGATGAATAGGATTTTGACAACAGAAATATGGCCAGCAAAGGGGTGGGGTGCAGAGGAGCTGAAGTCCAGGTAAAGGAAATCACACAGAAAGCATTATAGGAGCAGGGAAAACACAGGGCATGGTTGAAGAATGGGTTGGAGTGCATGAAGCACAAAAGGAAATCCAAGAGTGGGGGAGTGGGAGAGGCAGGCTAGAATTCTACTGATGAAGGTCTCGATGCTCCATTCAGCAAACTAAGCATTCTGGACTTTGTGCAGGAGACAGTGGGGAGCAACTAACATTTTCTGAGCAGAGGAAAGATGTAATTAGATCTGTGCTTTCAGACAAAATGTGGACCAGCATGTATAGGATGAATCGGCAGGAGAATCAAGACGGTGAACAGGGCAGCCATTAGAACAGTTCAGCAGAGAGGTGATGGGAGCCTGAAAAGGGCGACGACAATGGCTGCAGAAGATGGTGGACAGATGGGAGAATGACCGCAGGCTCAGAATTCACAGATTTCGTTTGTATGGGTTTGGGGCCTGCAGGATACTGGAACAACATCAGAACAGTCGTCTAACCACTAGGACGGCCAAGGACCTGGGGCTTGATGGGAATGAGACAGCATCAATTTGGAATGTCCCCAAGCATGCCCTTGTACATGACTCTCTCCAATGGTGCACAGCAGCCTGGGAGCTGAGAAGCTATCAGCGCCCAGGGCCTTGCCCCAGTTCCTTATCTGGAAAATGGAAGCACATTGGAGAAAGAAATGGCAAACCTTTCCGGGATCTTTGCCAAGAAAACTGCAAATGTGGTCACAGAGAGCCAGACAGGACTGAAATGACTCAACAACAGCAAGAGTAGAAACCAAAAAAGGAAACAGCTTGAAAGATTTGGGAGGTTTACCTTGAAGGGACTCGTGAATATGGGCCTTGCCAAGGACAGTTATTCCCACATTCTGTGTGCCTTCTCATTCCTGGCACACCGTTGGCATTTAATAAATGTTAGCTAATGATGATGACAAGCATCACTGCCTCAAGATTAAGATCCCACATCCCCTCCCCAAGTGCAGAGAGAGAGGAAACAGGAATCAATTTCATTTCTCTTATGAAATTTCACACTGAGAAAATGGAATGTTGAACATCACCATGGGTTGTCATGCTAATGGGGAAGCAATAAACCACTTCTAAACAAAGCCTGTATGCCTTCCATTTACAGCAGAGCAAGTAGAATGCTGCTGCAAAGCTGCTGCACTGGGAACCAGCTTGTTCTCCAAAGGAAGTGACCCCCTGGCAGGGCTGGTGGGTTGGGGGAGTAGCTCTCCTCCATTCCCTTTCATCACATCTTGTAGGCCCAACCTCCCAAGGTTGAGATGAAACTAAATGATATCATATGTGCAAAGAGATTCTGGTTTGGTTTTAGAGTTCTTAGATATGAATCTCAGTTCTTTCTCCTTGCTACATGGTGAATTTAGACATGTCCCTTTCCTTCTCTGGGACTCAGTTTCCCTTTCTGAAAGTTGAGCTAGTTGACCTCTAAGGTGCCTTCCAACTCTTAAGCAATAACTTGTATTCCTGTTCCTCTATCATCTTCCCTCTGCTTCCCAGGTACCTTGGTCTTCTCTGTCCCATCCTTCTATGCCCCCACCCCACCCCTCAATTCCCTTTGCACTTTATGAGCTCTCCATCTGGTGACACGTGTGACGCTTGCCCATTCCTCTTAGTCTTTTTCTAAATTTGCGTTTTCCTTCAAGGCCCGGTCTCACATGCTCTGAAAAGTATTTCCTGACCATTCTAACAAATGACAGTGACTTTGGTTGTTGGTGTAACAGGTGGGGGAGGGGTGATTAAGGGAGTCTTTCAGCAATTTGCAAATCCCCAGTGGATATGATAGGATTAAAGTAAACCCTTTATTTGGAAGTATCAGAAAACACCTCCCCATGGACGTAGGCATGTCCACTGGCATCCTACTTTAGAGGTCAGACAACCCTTCCAAGTTGGCTGATTGCACTTCAGCTGGACATTCCTTTGCTCTGTTGTCCAGTAAAATCAACTTCAAGACCATCCCCTCTTCCATTTGGATGCCCCTTAATCAGAAAATTCAATATGATTCAGCAGAGAAACCCCACATTCTTTGGCAGAGGGAGTGATCACAACTTGTTCCATGTGTAGTTTCCTTGCCTCAGATGCTTCCACACGACCTGGGCAGACTTTCCCCATTCAGCAGATGCTAGAGAATGGAGTAGCAGCATATATCTTATGGAAACCTTTACAAAGTTAAGCCATGTGGCTTGGGGTCATGGATGGTATTGGAGAACACCAGTTTTGTGTCCAGGAGGGGGCAAGGTTGGAGGAAGGGGCATTTAGTGCCTCTGCTGCCTTTCCTCTAACCCTCAGCAATCTGACTTCTGCCCTCCTGACTCAATCAAAGCTGCTGTCTCCAAATTCACCAATGGTACCTTAGTTACAAAACTGGATGGCTTTTGCTCAACTAGCATTCTTCTGGAACTCTCTGCTGCTCAACTTCTTCTGGTCTTCTCAACACCACTCTACCCCAGCACTCCTCTGTGCCAGCCAGCCAGCTGGGTTCATCATCCAGGTCATGGACACTAACTCTAGAGGCACTCTCAGCAAGTTAGCCTGACACTTTTCCTTTTCTTTCCTTTTCTACACCAGTTTACTTGGTGAATTCATCTGTCCCCCAAAGGTTTAATTATAAACTCTATGGAAATGCCTCCTAGACCTATAGCTGCAATTCTGTCATCTTTCCTGGGCCCAATCCCACATCATCACCAGGTTATTGGGCACCGGGGGTTGGATGCCTCATAGGCATCTCGAAATTCAACACAACCAAAACAAAACTCATCCTGAAAGTCGCCTGTTTTCATGGCGGGCATCACCATCCTTCTAGTCATCAATGTTCACAAGCGTGGTCCTATTCTTTACTCCTTATGCTAATTCACCCTGCAGGTTCAATCAGCTACCAATTTCATTGTATTTACTTCCCCAGCATCATTTCCCTATGTTCCCTTGTCTCTGCTCACATGACCTTCCCATTTGCTGCTTCCAACCTGGACTATTGTAAACATCTCCCTACTCCAAGCCACCCTATCCATAGCTACTAAGGTGATTTTCCCTAAGAGCAGGTGTTTCCATGACATACCCCTTCTCTATAAACTTGAAGACTCACCATCACCTTTGGAATCAAATATAAACTTGTCTATTTGGTTTCTACAACCAGGATCCAACTTACCTTCCCAGTCATGTTACTTCCTTCCCTTCCTAGATTCTATAGTTCAGCCCAGCTGACCTTCTTACCATTTCTCATCTACAATATCCTATCTCTGGTCTCCCTTTCTACCTCCACCTCCTCTATGCAGAGACTCATGGTCCCGTAGCTGCTCATGTCCTCTCCTCCCAACTGCCATTGGATCCGTCTTGAATATGCTTAATAAATGTACACATCGTCTCTTTTCAAGGGTGAGGACTGCTCCAATCTTTGTCTGTGTCTGTCTTTGTCTGTCTTTGTCTCCCTAACACCCAGCATAGGGTCTGGTACATGGTAGATGCTTAATAAAGGCTTGGTGTTTGATTGGTTGACTTGTGCTACTTGGCCCCATAACAAAAAACCAGGAGCAGTGAGTGGTTTGTCTTGATATCAGGAACAAAATCCCTAACCATTAGAACTGGAATGAGCTTCTGCCTCAGAGGGCAGTAGCTTGTCCCTTAGCTGAAAGAATCCTTGGGGCAGATGTTAGAGAAAGCCAGATTGGGTGGCCCCTTTTGATGCTGATTTTGTGGCATCCATTCAGCCCCCCATGCCCAATCTCATCCCTACTGGAATAAAGGTCCAAAGGTAGGGCTGGGCAACCTTTCCATAGATTTGAGCTGATGTTGTGGAGTGAGCTTGTCCTGGTTGGGGTAGCAGCAGGGCCCATGGTCATGGCAGGGTTCACTTGATTAGGGTGGAGGGGAACCCAAGATGCACTGGACAGTTGTTAAGTGGGAAGGACCCCTAGGGCTCTAGCACTCTGCCCCACTTGCTATCACTCCTGGACTCTAGCTGGCCACAAGGAGGAGCAATCAAAGCCTTTGGTCCCCTGTGATGACAGTCAACCACAAACAGAGGCAAAGTCCACCTCTGCAGCTCATCAGCAGAAGGGAGTTGGCTTCCTGAAGAGGGTAGACAAAAGAAGGCTCTGCTCTCCCTCTCTTCTTGCATTTCCTCTTTTTTCATGCAGAGAACCTATTTTGACTTGGAGAGAATAAGTAGGGTGTTTAAATGGTTTCCCTAGGCTAGAGCAAGAAGAGAGAATCATGGGAGCAGGTGTGGGGCTATGAGGTGGGGGGGAGTATTTCAATCCCAGAACAAAGTCCCATGTGGGAAACAAAAAATAGGGAGGAGGGCAAGACAGAGATGGGAAGAATGACCTTCTCCAAGACAACTGAGAAAGCCCCCACCCCCACCCCAGGCAGAAAGGAAGCTAGCTCTGGGCCAGTGGCCTCAATTGCTGGCTGTCCAGGGGCAAATGCCTCCAGCACCATCCTTCTCTAAAGTGATCTGCCCCACCTTCCCTTCCCTGGTATCCCCTTTGATGAGTCCTTCCATACATCTATCCTGCTCTTATCTCACCTGCCCTAGAGGGACAGCCTATGATCAGGGTGAGTGGAACTGGAGGGTTCCTAAGTGCCCCCTCCCCAGTACAGTGGGATTGTCAGACTGTGTCAGGAAAGGCCAAACCTTTACCCAATGATATTAGCGTCTAACAGGTGATCTACAGGCAGCAAGAGGGAGGTTTGGGGGCCCCTCCAGGAACTTCAGTGGAAGTGGGGGCTGAACCAAAAACTACCTGGCCATGAGAATGCAATTGGTGCAAAGATTTCATTCAGGGGAGTTGATTCTAGGGTTAGGAAAAGCCATAAAATGCAGTGGGAAAAACAGTGCTCTAGGAGACAAAGGAGTCAAGTACAAATTCCAATTCTTCTACTAACTAGCTGAATGACCTTGGAAAAGTCACTTCCCCTTTATGGATCTCAGTTGAAAACCTTGAAGAGTTGACTAGATAACCTTTCAGGAGGCCTCAGCTCTAAATCCCATAATCCTCCAGTATCATCTAAAGCTGTTTGTTGCCTTTGGCTGACTCTTATCTCATAGTCATTCCACTAGAGTGGACAATGAAGTACAAAATCCAAGGTAGCTTTGGGACAAATGGCAGCTGCTAACTCAAGCCAACAACAACCTTGAATGAATGCTGCAGGCAATTTGGCAATGTCTCAGTTCATTACCCAGCCCTAGCTCAGAACGGGGGAAATGAGTGGACACCCCCCCCTCCAAAGCATCTGCCACTAGAAACACAGAGTCACTGGGTAAAGCTCCAATCAAATCATTTAAAGAAAAGGAAATGGAGGGACAGGGAGGGACAGGGACTTTTCCAAGGTCACACAGTTAACTAGCAACACAACCAAGACTGGAACTCCATTTTACTTATACCTTCTCCAATACCTTTTGCTGCTTTCTGTTTGGAGACCTCAGCCAAGGTTGGGGCCCCACACTAGGATTCTAGAGTCATCAACTGAGGAAGGGAAAAGTTATAGGCCATCTGTTCCATTCCCCTTATTCAAAAGGGGAGGAAACTGAGGGCTGCAGAAGGAAAGGGACTTAGACTTCTAGGACATTCCAGTTAGATGGGAACCTAGACATTATCTAGCTCAATTCCCTTATGTGGAAGAAGAAACTCAGGCCCAGGATAGGGAAGGCACTAGAAACAAAGAACTCATTAAGTGGAAAAGGGGAAAACTGAGGCTTGGGGAAAAGGACTCATCCAAGGTCACACACAAGTATTAAGTGGAAGGGAGAATTAGAACTCAGATCCTCTGACTCTGCAGGAAACATTCTTTCTGCTCTCTCAATATTTTAGTAAATCCAGCTCCACATCCCTTGTTTAACTGGGCTTGGGACCTTCCACTGGTCATTGTTACTTGGATAGCCAGTTCAGATCTCCAAAATCTCCTGTTACAGTCTCAAGGGATTATCTTGAAAGAAGTCTAATGCCCCAGAATGATTGGCTATGGTCAAAATTCAAAGGGAAGGGCTAAGAAATAGAGGGGTAGATCAGTGGAATAGGTTAGGTATACAAGACACAATGGTCAATAATATAGCAATTTACTGTTTTATAAACCCAAAGACCCCAATTTCTGGGATAAGGACTCATTATTTGAGAAAAACTGCTAGGAAAATTGGAAAACAGTATGGCAGAAACTGGGCAGAGACCAACATCTGACATTGCATAGCAAAATAAAGTCCAAATGGGCACACAGTTTAGGTATAAAGGCTAATACGATAAACAAATTAGAGAGCAAGAAATAGTTTATCTGTCAGATATATGGAGAATAGAGAAATTTATGACCAAACAAGAGACAGAGAATATTATGGAATGCAAAATGGATAATTTTGATTACAATAAACTGGAAAGTTTTTGCACCAAGTCAATGCAACCAAGATAAGGAGGGAAGCAGGAAACTGGGAAACAATTTTTACAACTAGTGTCTGTGATAAAGGCTTCATTTCTAAAACATATAGAGAACTGAGTCAAATTTACAAGAATACAAGTCATTCCCCAATTGATAAATGGTCAAAGGATAACAACAGGCAGTTTTCAGAGGAAGAAATTAAAGCTATCTGCAGTCATATAAAAAAAAATGCTCTAAATCACTATTGATTAGAGAGATGCAAATCAAAACAACTCTGAGGTACCACATCACACCTATCAGAGGGGCTAACAGGACAAAACAGGAAGATGATAAATATTGGAGAAGATAGGGGAGAGTTGAAACATTAATTCATTGTTAGTGGAACTGTGAGCTGACCCAACCAGTCTGGAGAGCAATTTGGAACTATGCCCAAAGGGCTACAAAAATGGGTATACCTTTTGATCCAACAATATCGCTTCTAAGGCCTTATCCTAAAGAGATCATAAAAATGGGGAAAGGTCCCACATGTACAAAAATATTTATGGCAGCTCTTTTTGTGGTGGTCAAGAACTAAGAGGATACCCATCAATTGGGGAATAGCTGAAGAACTTGTGGAATATGAATGTGATATAAGAAATGATGAACAGGCAGACCAGAAAAATCCTGGAAAGACTTAATATGAACTTTTGCTAAGTGGAATGAATGGAACCAGGAAAACATTGTTCACAGAAACAGTCACAGTGTGCCATGACTGATTTTGATATACTTAGCCCTTCTCAGCAATGCAAGGACCAAAAACCATTCTAAAGGTCTCATGATGGAAAATGCCATCCATATCCAGAGAAAGAACTATGGGGTCAGAATGCATAGCAAAAGAGACTATTTTCTTTTTTGTTTTGTTTTGTTTTTCTTTCTTATAGTTTCTCTCATTCATTATAATTCTTCTGTGCAACATGATTAATGTGAAAATATGTTTAATTGGAATGTATGTGTAGAGTCCATATCAGATTGAATGCCATTTTAGAGAGGGAGGGGGGCGGAATTTAAAACTTATGGAAGTGAATGTTGGAATCTAAAAATTAGTTAATTACTTTTTAAAATTTCCAAGGGTGGACTATCTTGCAGGTTGAGAGACCATTATTATGTAGACTGGGGAGCAAAATTAGGCTGGGAGTCTGAGCCAGGACTGGTATGTGCTACATCCATGGGGCTGCCCACTGGTATTAGCTGGTATTAGCCACAGAAACAGTCAAATCAGATCAATAGAGGGTTCCATTATTTGACCATTTGGTAATGCCAAATCCTCAACCCATAGAAAAAGAAAAAAGAATGAATCAGCTCTGCTTGATAACCACAGCCTAAATCTATCGATATTTGGATTATAAAATTTTGTTTAACTATCAACTGAATCTGTAATGTTGATAAAAAGCATACTATTGCACAAGACTTGCTGAATGCATTCACTTATTCATTCCACAAACTTTTAGTGAATGAATTATTTATCCCTGAATGAAAGCTTCTAAAGCAGATCAAGTAAATGTATTTTTTAGGAAATAAAGATGGAAGGAAAGGAGTAAGGGGGAAGAGGATGAATAGGAGAAGATGGAAGAAAAGGGAAAAGCAGAGGGTGGGGAAGGAAAGGATAGCGAGAAGAGGGAGAGAATGAAGAGAAAAGGGGAAAGGTAGGGGAAGACTCTTTATTTCCAGGATTCCAGAATGTAGAATAACCTGCTGCCTTCTCCTTCAATGACCCAAAGTGAGTGTTCACTTCTAAAACACTGCCAGGTATTTCACAGGCTCAGAGAGTGATTGTACCCTGCTTCTTTGTTATGCGTTTGCTACCCCAAACCTGAGCCTGTGTGCCAGAAGTGAAGTTGCATATCTGCCAGTCAATAGGACAAAGGCAATCCTCACCAATCAAAGGGGGAGGAGGGAGAACAAGAGAAGATGTGACTCCAAACTAGGAGTTGTCTCATGAGTATCTCCAGAGGGTCTAACTTGGTGTCTTTCAAGTGGCAATGAGGCTTGATCACAATCTCTATAGTAGGGATGTCAGAAAACTCCTTAGAAGATGTGGCCCTTCTCTTTACCAGTGTCAGCCCCTTCTTGTTACCCGTCCCATCATCTCCCATGTTCTCTGTTGGCTTAGATCAGCCCCCTCACTCTTCCAAGTCTTATCCACAAGAATTTTGGCCATTCCCCTGCCTGACAATATGTCCCAGTCTCCTCCAAACTTTTAAAAAAGGGCCTTGACTTGACCCAAACATCATCTCAACCTACCATCCTCTATCATTTCTCTTTCCCATCACAGGTCAACTACTAGAAAAAGCTGTCTACACTCCTTGCTTCCACTCTTTCAGCTCCCACTCCTCAACTGCTTTCAATCTGTCTTTTGATTACTCAAATCATCTCATAATTGCCAAAGCTATATTTTTTTCTGCTTTCATTCCTTAGGTTGAAATTTATAGAGAATCTGTGCAGCTCTGCAATGGCAAGTAAAGTAGGATCTTTTGCTGTTTCTGTTTTAGTATAATCAAGAAGTATAATGCCTCTATTTGAATGTGACTGGGGAACATCTTTCCCACCCATTGTCTGGCCTGGGAAGATTTGTAAGAAGGTCAATGCCTTTTATTAATGAGGTACTGGTTCTCAAGGGATATGATACCCTCTGGCTCTAAAAAGTACATAAAGATTCGGAAGTGCAGTTTTATTTTGGACCTTACTGACCAGAAGTGTTTGGCCATATGAAGACTCCAGAAACTGCTAAGGAGCCCCACTCCCTTCCCCTCCCCTCCCCTCCCTTTGAAAACCCAAATGTTCTCTCTCTGGTAAAGATGTATGTACATTAATGGTCAGACATTTTGGAAGCATATCTGTTGACTTTTGGTTTCTCTGTATTTTATTTGAAGTTTAGGGTGATGACTCATCTGAAATAGGTGAATAATGTGTGTGTGTGTGTGTTTGTGTGTGTGTGTTTGTCCTTCATTGCCAAACAAGACCATGCCATCAGAGAAATGATGGCATGACTTGCACTTGACTTTGTTTTGAGTGAGGGAGGGCTTCTTCTTCCCCAGAGTCATCTGAATCCAGTGACTAGATATTCATCAGGATGACTGGAGATGACCCAGGATGAGACAGTTGTGGTTAAGTGACTTGCCCAAGGTCACACAGCTAGTGAGTGCCAAGTGTCTGAGGTGAGATTTGAACTCAGGTCCTCCTGACTCCTGCACTGGTGCTCTATCTACTGCACCACCTAGCTGCCCATGATGTATGTGCTTGATTAAAGGAATGACACACATGCTTGATTAAAGTAATTGTTAAC
>CM053775.1:4697290-4708642 GCA_028658325.1 Potorous gilbertii
GAATTGCCTGCTTTCCCAAAGGGAATGGGTGGGGAGGGAGGGATGGGGAGAAGCTGGAACTTAAAGTTTTAGGACCAACTGTTGAGTATTATTCTTGCTACTAGGAAATAAGAAATACAGGTAGTGGGGAATAGAAAGTTATCTGGTCCTACAGGACAAAAGAGAAGATGGGGTAAGGGAAGGGAGGGATAATAGAAGAGAGGGCAGATTGGTGATATGGGTAATTAGAATGTCCAGTGTATTGGGGATGGGGGAGGGGACAAATGGGGAGAAAATTTTGGAACCCAAAATCTTATGAAAATGAATGCAAAAAATTTAATAAATTTATTTTAAAAAAAAAAGAAAATGAACCTCTAAACATAAAAAAATAGACTAACTCACATGGCAAAAGAGATCCCAAAAGCCAATGAGAAAAATGCCCTAAAAAGCAGAATTTGGCTACATGGAAAAGGTCGAAAAGCTCATTGAAGAAAATAATTCCTTAAAGATTAGAATGGAGCAGATGGAAGGTAATGACTTTATGAAAAATCAAGAAATTATAAAACAAAGCCAAATGAATGAAAAAATTGCAGACAATGTGAAATATCTCATTGGAAAAAGAACTGACCTGGAAAATATATTCAGAGGAGAAAATTTAGAAATTATGGGCTATCTGAAAGCCATGATCAAAAAAGAGCCTAGACATCATCTTTCAATAAATTATCAAGGAAAATTGCCCTGATATTTTAGAACCAGACAGTAAAATAGATCTTGAAAGAGTCCACCAATTGCCTCCTGAAAGAGATGTCAAAAGGAAAACGCCTAGGAATTTGGAGCCAAATACCAGAGTTCCCAGGCAAAGGAGAAAATATTGCAAGCAGTCAGAAAGAAACAATTCGAGTATTGTGAAAATACAATCAGGATAACACAAGGTCTAGCAGCTTCTACATTACGGTTTTGCAGGGCTTGGAATATGAATTCCACAGGTCAAAGGAAATAGGATTAAAACCAAGAATCACCTACCCAGAAAAACTGAGTATAATACTTCAGGGGGAAAAATTGTCATTCAATGAAACAGAGGACTTTCAAGCATTCTTGATGAAAAGACCAGAGCTGAATAGAAAATTTGACTTTCAAACACAAGTATCAACAGAAGCATGAAAAGGTAAAGAGGAAAAAGAAATCATAATGGACTTACTAAAGTTGAACTGTTTATATTCATACATGGAGAGATCATATTTGTAACTCTTGAGACTTTTCTCAGTATTAGGGTAGGTGGAGGCATTATATACATATAGACAGAGGGCACAAGGTAAGTTGAATAGGGATGAATAGGGATGATATCTAAAAAAATAAAGTTTAAGGGGTGAGAGAGAAATATATTGGGAGGAGAAGGGGAGAAATAGAATGGGGTAAATTATCTCACATAAAAAAGTCAAGAAAAAGTTTTTTCAATGGAGGGGAAGAGGGGAAGGTGAGAGGGAAAGAGTGAACCTTACTCTCATCACATTTGAGTTAAGGAGGGAATAACATGCACACTCAATTTGGTATGAAAATCTATCTGGCCCTACAGGAAAGTAGGGGGAAAGGGGTAAGCGGGGAAGTCTAAGGGATGGTAGAAGGGAAGGCAAACGAGAAGAGGGGGTAATTAAAAGTAAACACTTTTGAGGAAGGATAGAGTCAAAAGAAAATAGAATAAATGGAGCCAGGATAAGAAGGAGGGAAATATAGTTAGTCTTTCACAATATAACTGTTTTGCATAACTACACATGTATAACCTATATTGAATTACTTGCCTTCTCAGTGGGGATGGGTGAAGAGGGAGGAAGGGAGAATAGTTGGAACTCAAAGTTTTAAAAATGAATGTGAAAAATTGCTTTTACATGCAACTGGGAAATTTTGTATATATATATATGTGTGTGTGTGTGTGTGTGTGTGTGTGTGTGTGTGTGTATTTATGTATGTATATACATATATAGTTAATGGGGTATAGAAAACTATCTTGCCCTACAAGAAAATGGAAGGGATGGGGATAAGAGAAGGGAGAGGTATGTGCCAGAAGGGAGGGCAGATGGGGGAAATGGTAATCAGAATGCACGGTGTTTTGGGGTGGGAGGAGGAGAGAGATAGGGAGAAAATTTGGAACTTAAAATCTTGTGGAAGTGTCTATTAAAAACTGAAAATAAATAAATTTTTAAAAAATAATTTTAAAAAAGAGGTCATGGACTTGGGAGTCAGTGGTCCTGAGTTCTAATCTTGTACTTGCTACCTGTGTGACCTTGGGTAAGTCCTTCCTCTCACTGGACTTTCATGACACCAGGTCACTTCCAGTTCTAAATGCCGATCTCCGCTATCAGTTACCCAGTCATGGTTGGTGTCACTTTTGCGTGGAGGCACCTAGAGTGGCACAGGCAATAGAATCATGCTTACCTGAGCTTATATCTAGCCTCAGATACTTATGAGCTGTCTGACCCTGGGCAGTCACTTAACTTCTCTCAGACTCAGTTTCTTCATCTATAAAATAACAGCACCTACCTCATAGACTTATTGTGAGGACTAAATGAAGTAACATGTAAATCTCATTGCAAACCTTAAAGTTATATATGTATAATTATATTCAGTAATTTATATCTAATTCACATATAATCTATAATGCTAACGCTAATTCCTTATATACATACATATATGTATTATTTTTATTCTTCTTTGCTCTTCTTCATATCTTTGTCCTCATTCTGCCCTTAATCCACCTGAAAGCACATGAAAAGGGAGCAAACTCTGCTCCTTCCCTTTCCTTCCTATAGGCTCTAGGTAGGAATTAGGTCTGGCTTGGTCCAAGTAGAAAACAAGCATGGCCTACAAGGGTACCAGTGTGGGGGAAAAGCACCTCTGTAAGGCAGCAGTCCATGAGGAGGGCAATCCAGGGTCAATGATGGGCTGTGGCCTGGAAGACCTGGGGGATCCTTGGAGTGTCCTTCCTTGTCCCCAATTGTCCTTCCACCTTCTGGTCATGGTGTCAATAAATGCCAGTGTGAGCTCACTGAGTCTGGGCAGTGGTCTAGTACCCACCATCGGCCATTTATTGATGGGACCATTTGCATCTATTTAACATTGGGGGGATAGTAAAACTTTGGGCAGCATACATGTGGCAAGGAAATGATCTGCATGTGGCCTTCATTAGTGCACAATGTGGAGAGGCAGAAAGGAAGGTGAAAAAAGAAGCTACAGCAGATAATGATGGGGCAGGGAATCCAGCAGACTCAGCTGCCAGCTCTCCACTCACAGTATAATGGAAATTGGGACATGAAAGAAGGGCAAATCGGGAATTAGGAGTGGGGAGAGTCCTAGTCATATTAGAAGGGAGGAAACAAAGACTCAGAGATAGAAAGTGATTGGCTTCAGGTCACACAGCTAGGAGCCATGAGAGACCAGCAAATGCAGCTGCTTTCTAACAGAAGGAGACTGAGCTCATAGATGAAACCAGCCTGGTCAAGGTCACATTGCAAGTCAGCAGATGGAGGTGGCACAGGAGGCTGGGTCCACAAGGCTCGTATTTCCCTTTGCTACCCAATCCACTGTGGAAAGGATTTGGTGGAACAGAATTTGCTGCTTCTCTCTGCTGAGAGCTAATTTTCATTCCAAGCCCAAGGTCTCTCCCTCAGAACAATCCCATCCAGTTAAGCTGTCCCACAAGCTAGCCAAAGCATTAGAAAATCAGTAAAGCACCTCTCTGTTGGAGGCTTCCTTCCCTGCTCTGATACCAATTTTGTCAATTGCAAATTTGTAAATTGCATTATTTAAAGCTGAGTTCACAGACAACAGAGGAGAAATGACTTTTTTTAAGAGAGAGGAGATTAAATGGAAATAGAAACTCTGCACACTGTCAAATATTAAATGGCAAGATGTAGTAATAACATTCTTCATATTGTGCATTCGGATAATGTCCATCTCAGATGAGAAGCCAGGGGAAGAGTTATTACCCATGAAAAAGGGGACCTCAAGTCAGAAAGACCTGGTTTCAATCCCCACTCTGGCAATAACTAGCTGTGGGACTCTGGGCAATCCCCTTCACCTTTCTGAGCCTCCCCCATTTGCTTTGCTTTAACAGGGAGAGGATGGTGCTCACAAGTGAGGTGGAAGGTGGTGTATAAACCATAGGCATTGGAGAAATATCAGTTGTTGATGTTACAATGATTAGAGTTTCTTGGCTTAGCTAGTCAGTGGCAGAGCAGGCCCTCGAACTCAGCTCTCCTGCCTCCAAAGATACTCTGTCCTAAGCTCTGGCCCATTTGAAGAACTCGATAGGCTCATTCATGAGGATTTTAGGCAACATGGAGCAGTGACCTAGGAGGGAGTCCTGACCAAGCTTCCTGTTGGGCCCCCAGCTGGCTGACATTAATCTAAAGAAAGGGAGTCAGTGTCCTGGGGAAGAACCCTTTACTAGGAGGCAAGCACTTGGATTCAAATGCTGCATCTGACAAGTCCACTGCATGACTGACCTTAAGCAAGTCCTTTACCTTTCCTGACCTCAGTCTCCTTTTTATGACATAAGAAGGTTGGACCAGAGAACTAGGATGTTCTATGGGTAAGCTTTGGAGTGAGTCAGAAGAGCTGTGTTCAAGTCTCATCTCTGTCACTGACTACCTCTGATCTTTCACCTGGGCCTGTCACATGCTGAACTGAGGCTCCCTGGCCTCCATTCCAACTGCCAAAGTTTGAGTGAACAGCCGATTTTCCAGTGACAACTGTGACTTGTAGCATTTGGAGGAAGGTATTAAAGATGCAGCCTGCAGACTGCTCTTTTGTATGGCCCTCAGAAAGCCTGGGTAGGTCCTCCAGGGACCACAGGCAAGGTTATAGCTGAGCCTCATGGAGAGCAAGGCCCATAGGACAAGAACACCATTAGAGAAACCATCCAGGCTAGAAGTGACCAACCCTGCTAATCCCATCTTCACCAGGAAGCACTGAAGGCCCAGAAAGAGGCAGTCAATCAATCAAAGAGCATTAATTAAGTACCTACTATGTACCAAGCATTTTTTTTGAGCTCTAGGGATACAAAAGACTAAAAGGAAACAGTCCACTCCATGAAGGAGCCTACATTGTACTAGGGGGACAAATAATTGTTACCCAGATAAATAAAAACTGCAAATAGGACTGAGGTTAGGGACTGGAGCTGTGATTTCCTCGGTGAGCCCAGGGTCACATGGTCAGGAGGTATCACAGGAAGGTTTTCCTAGCTTCCAGGCCATCTCTCTATCTACTGTACCACACTGCCTCTTTCAAATACAAAAATGACACAAATACCAAGTAGTTTTTGGTGGAGAAAGTACTGATAGTTGTAGAGGGAGGACGTGGGTGATAAAGAAGTCCAATAAACTAGCCTGGAGAGGTGGGCTAAGGTCAGGATTTGAAAAGCCACCAAGGTCACATGATTCAAATGCAAATTTCTCAGGGCCTTAGCACCCCAAGAAGGCCTGCAGCATTCCCCCCCCCATTTGAATTCCTCAATTCCATTTGAAAGAACCTTGAGAGATAGATGGATAGCAAGCCCCACTGAAGGAATGAATCCTAAATCTGTGTGCTCATATACACACACCTACATGCACACATGCCCTGCCCACATACCCCCACGACCACAGGAAAGGGACCTCTCAGTCTAAGGCAAAAATCTGCTGATGGGATAATGAACATCCAGGTAAGAGACTCATTCTGCTTGGCCTGAGAGGGCAGACCTTGGAATGTGGGGACAGAAGAGCAGGGCCAATGGGGAGCTGGTGACTGTTAGCTGTATCTTTTCTGGGCAGGTGTGGGTTAGACCAAACCTTCTCTGAAACTTGGCGAATCTTGCTTCCTGTCCTACATCACCAGGCTCAGGCCAATGGAACCATACTGTCAATAATAGCTTTTGAAAGAAGGTAGCCAAGCAAACAGAGTCTCACTATTCTGTCTGGCATTCCCCTATCTTGTCTCTGGCCCTGTTGGTATAACCTCCCTCTCTGCTTGAACAGCAGGATGGTTACAAGAGATCCTGCTGTTGTGTTTGGCCTTTGTTTGGGAAGAGCACCATGACATCAGGGAATGATGACATGACTTGCACTTGGCTTTGTTTGGAGGGAGGGAGGGCCATGTGAGGTCAGCAGCCTCACTTTCTGTTCCAGAGCCATCTGGGTCCAGTGTCCAGATATTCATCAGGATGACTGGATATGGCCCAGGATGCACTGGGAGACAGCTAACCTGAAGAAGAGCCTCTCCTGTTACTGGCTCCAGCAACAGGTCCTGTCCAAACCCCAGGGAACGCATACCCAATTCAGCTCCTGCCTAGGTAAGCTCTGTTTTCTATTCCTTCAGGGAATCTCTGCCATGCAGACAAACACAAGAAATCCTCTATAATTGTGGGTGGCAAAATAACCAAAGTTCCTTTATGTTGTGCCCAGTCCTTAACTGTCTCAGGATCCTGCATGTTATGTCCACACAGATATTTCAACAGCCAAAGTTAGCCTGGAAAGCCTTTACTGCTGTGTATAAAAAGCCCAGGGCAGCTAGGTGGCATCATAGTGCATAAAGTGCCAGGCCTGGAATCAGGAAGACCTGAGTTGAAATCCAACCTCAGAGGCTGCTGTGTGAGCCTGGGCAACTCACTTCACCCCATTAGCCTTAGTTGCCTCATCTGTAAAATGAACTGGAGAAGGAAATGGCGAAGCCCTCCATTGTCTTTGCCAAGAAAACCACAAATGGGGTCACGAAGACTCGGACGCAAGTGAAATAACTCAACAAATAAAAGTACATCTCCCCTACCCAGTAAAGGCAGACTACCTATGCATGTACATAGGTATTTGTTGAACCTCAGAATAAAACTGTTCTAGTTTCTCTCCAACTTTGTTTGATCCCACAATTCATCATGGATGAGCAGTGGCACAATTCTTTCATGAGTTATAGGATCTAGCTCCTAAAATGCAGGGGCATAACTAAATATCTCTGCACCTGGGGCAAGCCCACTTAGTCAGAGATGCTGGTCCAACGCCTTCTATTGTCTCCACCTGTTGATTGCTGTCCCTGCCCCCTACATTTACTACCCTGGAACAAAGTACCAGTCACCTTACCCTAGTTAGAGCTCTTCTGGTACATGTGTTTTCTGAATTGAACTGGATGAAATGAAATTTCTGGTGGGAGTTTATTCTTCCTTACAGTCCCTAGAAAGGATGTGAAGGGGTCCAGAATCATGGTAAAAACAGTGACCTAGGAGTCAGGAGGCCTGCATATCAGTCCCAGATCTGCCCCTCACTAGCTAGCTGGGCAGAAGATGGTAAAGAGAGATCACTGAGAAAAGGTTGTTTTGTCTGACTATGCAAATATGTCTGGGATCATTATCTAGGACAGAACTTTCGAAGTCTGCCTAAGATTAAAGCCTTCCCTACCACGGATGTGCCTAGACACAAAAGGGAAGTGACTACCCTTGATCACACAGCAACTCCAGACTCTGCTTCACCCCAGGCAGCACCAAGAACTGGAGTGTCCTCTGGCAGCTGTCATTGTCATCATCAGGATTCTTAGGGCTCCTTCATCCTGGTTATACAGACCTACCTGGGCATCAAGAATGGGCAGCTTTGAGTCCAGGCCAGAAAGACGCTCAGTTAGTGTTTGTTCAGACCCATCCCTCCTTCTCAGCTTCTTTTGATCCAGTTTCAAGCCTGTAGGTAAAAAGAGAAAAAAGAATGTCATTGCAGTCAAGTCAATAGATAAACAGTTGGCCCGGAACACGACAAGAATATAGAGGTAACTAAGAGATGCCCTTAGGCTCTGCAACCTGCTCCTTCCAAACATCATTGAAAACTCTTCCTGGGCCCATTTCAGGACCTTGCTACAGAGACTGCTGGGGCTGGCACTTCACACATCCAGGCCTTCTTTCTCTAAGAAGTCTGAAGGGGGTGTAGGGAGGGGGTGGGAGACAATGTGCCTAGCACTGTGGTAGGGGCTAGGGTGGCAAAAGGAACTAGTCTCTACCCTTATGTTTACATGGCGGGGGAGAATAGAGATGGAGAGGGCATGAGGAGGCAGAGGGCATATGGGGGGAGATGGAGAGGATATGAGGGAAGGAGATGGAGAAGGTATGAGTGGGTTGGGAAAACAAAATACATACAAATAAGGGTAGGTAAAATATACACAAAATGGGTTCTGGGGGAAGGTAGCAAGTGCATAGAGTCTTGAAAGAAACAAGTGGTTTTCAGAGCCAGAGGTGAGGAGGAAGGACATTCCAGGTAGTAGGGACAGCCTGGGCAAAGGCATGGAGGTAGGAGATGGATTATCATATACAGGAAATAGCAAGGAGATTGGAAGCTATTTAGAGAAGTTATGCAAAGTATAACAATTAGCTGTAAGGTGAGCTCACGTGGAAGTGGGCAGTCTTGCCAGGGAAAGGAGACAAATTCCCCAATACATAAATTTTCACAGAATATAAACAAATGGTTCTCAAAAAAAGGCAATAGAAACTATCAAGAGTCCCCAAATTACTAATAAGGAGAGATACATAAAGGAAAATAACTCAGACCTTTCACCTCCCAGCCAGAAAATTAGTAATGCCAAAAAACAGAGTCAATATTGGAAGGGTTATGGAAAGAAAAGCTCACCAATATGGTGTTTATAGAGCTACAGATTCAGCCAACTGCTCTGGAAAACAAAGTAAAGTCATCTGAGAAAGGTGACTAAACTTTGACCTTTCAATTCCACCATGGAGGCTGCTCCAAAGAGGTCAAAGACAGAAAGAAAAATCTACCAAAATATTCACTGAATCACTTTTTGTGGTAGCAAAAGCTTGGAAACCAAGTGTGTGTCATTCCTTTGGAGAATGGCTGAACAAACTGTAGTGTGTAAATGTCATGGAGTACTATTGTCACTGAAGAGGAAGAATTCATTGAAACCTGGGGAGATTTCTATGAACCAATGTTGAGTGAATAAAGCAAAACCAGGAAAACAACACACACAACGACTGCGACCCGCGTAAATGAGAACCCTACTAAAAGGACCCGGTGTCTGAGTAAATGGAATAAATAACCTCAATCTCAGGGAACAGATCATGAAACATACTTTCTTCCTCTTAGCTGAGCCATGACGGTCTTGGGAGAGGGCTGGGAGGAGACACTTCTGGCATTATTCTAAGCTGGGGATCGTATGTCAGGGACCCTTTTGTCTTTAGTCCATTTCATTGTTGTGTGCTACTCAAACAAGATTACTCTGGATTAGGGTCACTTTGGAGGGTGAAGCTCCCAGGATGCCCTCCATTGTTTGGTTGCAGCAACACACACACACACACACACACACACACAGCTCTCTGGTCCCTTCTAACGTTCCAATTAGGAGTCTGCATACACACAGGCAGAGAAGCAGATCCATGTCCTGAAAAAGAGGCAGCAGGCAGATGAGAGAATGTATGCTCACAAGAAGGGGAAAATACTCCCAACAACTTTGGGAGGTTTGGTGTTTCTTTTCTCTCCAAGTTCTTAAGATTATTGCAGGGAACTCAAAGAGCCCAGACTCTGACAGCCATTGGAGAGATGTGTCTGGAATACAAGGTCCACTTGCCTGACTGGATGCCATCGATATTCAATTCAGACACCAAAATGTTTTTGCTAAAAGACAACACCGTAACTAATGAGTTTTCCAAGCAGGGTATGAAACCTGCCTGCAAATTTGGTTGGGGGCTGGGAAACTCTGGGAGAGAGAAAGGTCTCTGGCAAGGTGAGAACACCACTGGAGAGGATGATTCAGGGGAAGAAGGGATATGAGGAGAGGAGTCTCAGTCACAGAGTTCAACTAGGTTGAGAGCCTCCTACTTTCCTTATTTTTTCTCCATAATTATGAAGCAGCTAGGCAGCATAGTAGAGTATTGGACTCAAAATCAGGAAGTCAAGCGTTCAAATCCTGCCTCAGATACTAATTGGCTATAGGACCCTGAGCATATGTCTTAACCTCTCAGTCTGAATTTCATAGTTTTGACTGTTCAAAGACCAGAGATCTTAGTAGGAGTTAAGAGTTCTAGTCCTATATAAACCACTGTGTGACCTTGGACAAATTCATTCATCATTTCTGGATGTGAGAGTCTTGGATGAAGTGATCTCTGAGGTCCCTATCAGTTCAGACATTCTATGGCAGTAATACAAATGGGAACTCAGAATGTAAATGGAATCAAAACATCACATAATGTAAATAAAATCTAGAGGCAGGGCAGGGGAGGGGTGGGCGAGGGGGGGAGAATAATTCAAGACAGAGGAAGTCCAAGGTAAATATCGCCTTTCCTTCTCATAGACTCTCCAGCCGGCTAAGGATACTTTTCTGGGGGGCCTAAGAAGAGGCAATCCACCTCCCCCCTGAGGCTTCAGCAGCCCCAAGACCTTTGGAGCCCATCTCCATAGCATAGAATTCAGTTGGCTGATCAGGAAGCAGTCTGCTCTGCACTGCGGGGGACTGGAGCATGGCTGATATTTTACCTTTCCCATAAGACTATGAAGAAATGAACACATTCGAAAGGGTAATGTAAAAAATGGCCCAGGCTTGCTTTGGCTTCTGAATCCACTGGATGACAAATGGGAAGTCATTCTAGGAAATAACCCTTTTGTGACTTGGGCACTTCATCTTGGGAAGCTCTATCCCCAACAGGAGGGAGGCTGGTGCCAGTCCCCAAGGACAAGGTAATAAATAGCTATGAGAAATAGCATTGCCATCTACAAACTTCCCTCTGATAGAGCGTTATTTCAAGCTGATTGTAATGGTATTTAACTATAATGTTCAATGGAGTGTGGGCCACATTCAGATCAGAAACTGCTTCCATCATCAAAGAAAGCACTAAGTTCAAGCTGACTGCCACGTGCTGAGTGGTCACTTTTGAGAACTCCAGAGGTCAGTATGGGTACTGAAAACAGCACCATGGCAAAGGGCAGGTGGTAAGGACCTCAGATGGGCACCAGGAAGTGCTGTCCTGGGGTGGCTGTGGCTGTTGCTCCTGGATAATCTCTCCAGGGTCCCAGATTCGCCCAGACCCTACTAACCCCATTATAAAGGGAGACAGTGGGGTCATCTGTCAGTGAGTCCACCTCTGACCTTTACTCCCTGTGTGACTTTGGCTAAGTCACTTTACTTTCCTGGGCCTCATCTGTAAAATGAAAGCAGTGGACAAGATGACCCTTCCAGCTACAGTTTGGACCCTGGAAATCAATGATTATTAACCTGGGGTTCTGTGATTTAATATGTGTATGTATATATGTGTGTGTATATATATATATGTATATATATATATATATGTGTGTGTGTGTGTGTGTGTGTGTATATATATATGTATATATATATACATATATATATATATATATATATACGACCATATTT
>CM053775.1:4719157-4734981 GCA_028658325.1 Potorous gilbertii
TGATGAGAACATCTCTTTGAAAAGGAAAATTGAACAAATGGAAAAGGAAGTTCAAAAATCAACTGGAGAAAATAACTTCCTAAAAGGGCAAATGGAAAAGGAAGTACAAAAATTAACTGGAGAAAATAGCATCTTGAAAGGAGAATCAGTCTCCCCAAATCCTCAAAGCAGGATTGCCTATAGCATGGAAATGGATTTTATCTATGTATATTCTATGTTGTCCAGCTGTTCTTACCATCTGTTTCTTTGGGTGTCTTTTCTTCGTTTTCATGTGGAGATAAGGACCTGTGGTGTTAAAATCCAAATATAGTGATTCTCTGCCTACTATAGAGAACACAGTTTATTGAAAAGATATCAACAAATCAAAAAATCCTTTCCATTTTTTGTTCAGATGCACTTGATTACAGGCAGTGTAGCACAATGAATAGAGTCAGTCTCCAAGTGATGAAAATTGAAGATTACTTGGTGGCTGGATAATCTAAAGTAATTCTCTAAGACAATAAGGTACAGATAACATTGGTAGAATAAAAGGCCCTGTTTATATCCCTATCCTTTGCTGTTCTCCATGGAGTTTCATCTTGAAGTGCCACAGGGATGGGTCCTCTTTCATCAAGCTTTCTGGAAATTTATTTGTCCTTTGATTTTTCTTGTTTCACTTTTATACATATCATTTTGACAATTAGTTTATATTCTAAATTGTTATTTCCCTTTGCTGCCATCTCTCTAGTACCTGACAGATCAAGTATTTACTGACTAGGGCAGTCTCTTTGGTCTTTCTTGTTGTGGGGATTGCTTTAAATTCACTAAGCTTTCTTATGAAATGGTGACAGTTCATGTTGATGTCTGTTCTTTTATCCATTTTTTTTCATTTATGGGCTGCAGTAACTTGCTTACATAGGACAAATTGAGGGCAAGTATAATTGCATGAAGTATATTTATTTCTCACCTTTATCATGTCTTCTAATTTGGTGCGGACTTTTATTTTCTCCTTAATAAATAAGTTGATGGTCTAACTATAGAAACAGAAAAATCAGTATTCAGTTATTTCCTAGGGGATCATAAACAGGTGGTTTTCTTTTTCTATGTCCTTTGGTCCTGGCTATGGCCAGTGCCTCTTGGCATACTTCCTGAAAATACAGTATACTTGCTATGTAGGTGTAAGGCTTCAGTGAAGGGTCTAAGCCTCTGGACTCTGCACGCCCATTTGTATTGCAGTCACTGGGAGGTTCAAGTATATGCTGTTTTCCTTGAGAGGTTCTTATCTACTTCTTCCTAGACTTTTCCTTACCTCTCACCCTCTGCCTCAGGTTCTTGGTATGTACACTGTAATTAAATATTCATCCTTAGCACTGCAATTCCTGATAAGCTTATTGCCTTTGAGTGATAAGGAAACTCTCCAAGCTGCTTGATCTGCCACCCTTCTTCCTTTTATTTAGCGGTAGCTTCCTTTTGTCTTCTGGTGCCATAGATAGTGACTAATCAATATGGAAATTATTCAGTATGTTGACTCATTAGTTATTTGACAAGGATCTCACATTCCAAGTACCAACCATTAAATTAATATTTATATCCAGTCAAAAAGAAGATAATTCTTAGTACTTTGTGCCCCCATTTTCACATTACTCTGTCACTCTCTTGGCAGAAGTAATGGGCACCTAACACTGGACATTGTCTTTCACGCAGCTGTCAAAACAATCTTGCTAAAGCACAGGTCTTAGTGTTAGTTCTTCAGAAACCTGCAGTAGCTCCCTGTTACTTACAGAATCAAACATAAAATCGTTTGTTTGGCTTTTAAAGCCTTTTGCCATCAGACTTTTTCCTTCATTTACAGTCTTCTCAACACTTCCCGCCCTTCCATATACTCTACCATTCCCTTTTGCTGTCTTCCTTGCTGTTCATGGCACACAACACGCCACCTCCCAACTCCAGGCCTTTTGATTGGCTGTCTTCTCTGCATGGGATTCACTGCCCTCTCATTTCCACTCTCTTACTTCCTTGGATCCAAATCCCCACCCCCATTGTGAGAGTCTTCTCTGCTCTCCATTCTCCTGGTACCTACCCTCTCAGACTACCTCAAATCTACCTTGGCAGGACTCTGTTGGTATTAGAATGGGATGAAAGACAAGGACTGGTTTTGCCTTTGTTTGTACTCCCATGGCCTCGTACAGGGCTAGCACGGTAGGTTCTTGATGAATGCTTGCAGACTGATCTATCTTCAACGTCCCTTTTCGGCACTGCACCTCTCAGAAAAACTGGACTCTTCTCTAAACTGGACTTTCCATCTCCTTATCCTGTAAGTTTCATGCCTTGAATATTTTTCCTTCTCATGTCAAGCTTTTGGATTCCTTACCTTCCTCCCAAGCTCTTCTAGACAAGAAGGCTGGTTAAATAGGAGATCGACTGCCCAGGCCCCACATTCCTAATCCAGCAAAACCATGGCATCCACACCAGATCAACTAATGAACAATAAATCCAATGAGAAACTACAGTAAGTGATTATACTTACTCCAGAACTACAAATAGTAAAGGAAAGGAAGCCTCCGGCAAAGCCATCACAGAGCAGGAAGATAAGCCCAGCTTCCCTTGAAGATCAGCAATAAACAAGAGACACAGGTAGTTTCAAGTCACTCTGATTAGAGGCAGAAGTGGACAACTCCCAAGAAAGCCCCAGGGTGGAGACTTTAGAAGAATTGCATGAGACTCAGACTGGAATACCTCCCACATCCGGGGGACTCCAGTCCTTAGCACTTGGTCCTGAGATGCCATAGGAGGTCCTGACCCTAACCCTAAATGACCTCAGCACTCAAAAGCACAGTATGGGGACAGAGTATAATTGTCCAAAGCCTCAATTTAAGAATGAAAGCTGGAGAGATAATTAAATCAAAGAAAACAACCAGCACACATTTCAAAAAACACTGTAGATCTGGAAATCCTCCTGAAAGAAAGAAACCCTCCCTAACAATTATAGGCAAGGACTCAAAGGAGGAAAACTAAGGTTTTCCCCATAAGGATTACATGAATAGATAGAATGGAGCAATAGACAAATAATGATATAAAAGCACTGGAGGAAAGAATGGGAAGGAGAAGAAATAGTTTAGAAAAGCAAGAGGGCAAACTTTCTCCAAAAATGTGAATCCTGAAAACAAGAATAAACTCAACAGAAACTGATGATTTCATGAGAGAGTAAGAAATATTAGAATTACTTTTTTTTAAAAACTGAGAAAATAAAAGAAAATGTAAAATATCACATATCAGAAATAACTGACCTGGAAAACAGATCAAGGAGAGATAAGTTAAAGATCACCAGACTCCCTGATAATCATTCTTTTAAAAATCCTGCACATAATGTTTCAATAAATCACAAACAAAAAATTGCGAGGATCTACTGGAACCGGAGGACAAAATGAATATAGAAAGAATCTATTGATACCCACAAGGAAAATAAAAAAGCAGAAAAATCCCAGAAATGTCATAATCAAAATACAGAGTTCCTTTATCTAAGAGAAAATATTATAAGCATCCTGAATGAAGCTGTTCAAGTACCTACAAACCATAATCATGATCACACAAGACCTGGCAGCATCTATTATAAACAAGAGGAAATCTTGGACTACAATACTTCAAAAAGCAAAAAGATACAGGCATACAACCAAAAATAAATTACTTGGCAAAGCTGACTATAATTCTATGGAGGAAAAAGCTCCTCTAATGGAATAGAGGTCTTTCAAGTATTTCTGATGAAAAGACTAGAGACAAGTAGGAAGCTGAAAACACAAAAAGTACAAAGAAAACTCAAAAGACAAATTTATCTGAATAATTGAAAATTACTTATGATGGTACAATGTTAACATTATAATAAAATCTGACAAGGTAAAAGAGAAAGGGAAGGTAAAGGAAGAAGTTATTAAGTATAGACAGGAGGAATAATATTTCTCATAATTGGGATATATGAGAAGAGAATATAAACATGGAGGAAGGTGTTGAGAGACAGGGTAGCAGATAACTCTCTCTTTATCTGTGTAAGCATGTCCAGATCATCCATCATGGAGTCACTCTTTGTTTCCTACCCTATAGGTGCAGTAGCCTCCTTTGATTTGCTGTGTAATCAGAGCAGGTGGCCTCCTTAAAACTGGCTAGACTGAGACAGGCATGTCCTTTCTGCTGCTCCTTCTGGCTCTCACTCTCTCCCACTCTCCTTCCTGCTATGCCCAGTGCCATATATTGAACTGACAAGGGGGGAAGCCTTCCTTCTCCTGCTTCTTAGACCAAGAAATAGACACTGGAAGTATTTGCTTCTGTTTGATGTTGTCTGTCCTCAGTTTCAGGTGCCCTTAGTGATCCCTACCAGTTCCAGAGTTCAATCCCTGATGACCTCAGAGCCAAGATTCCAGGCAGGATGGTGCAGTCAACCAGCCCAGCAGAAAAGCCCTGAAAAGTCAGGGTCTTGAGTCCAAGTGGGATTTTTGGATTTGGAAACTGAGACAGCGTTCTATAGGAACTGAGCTAAGCTGTGAACCTAATCCCCTTGCTTATCCCAGAAACTGAATATGGAGAGTGAGGAGAATTAAGCATCATGTATAGGGGAGCAAGTTTGCATATTTGTGGATATACGTTTTGAAGTAAATATTCCTTTATAAAAGCTAGTCTGACTGTTAGTGGCTAAATGGAATGGATGCAGCGGACCCAACCTTACCCTTCAGGGAACACAATCCACAGGGCCTGGAGCCATTTACAGAGAGCCGCATCCACATCCCACTGCCTAGTTCCCCCAAAGGTCCTGGGTGAGGGATGAGCTGTAACCAACCTGATCATCAGGCAGTGAGGGCCAAGGTAGTCAGGTGCTACATCTGAAAAACAGAGGAGAGTGGAATGCCCATCCACACACTTAAGTGGAAAAATACATCAAAATCAATAAAGAGATGAAGAGATAAGGAGTGCTGCTATGATTGAGGGACTAACTACAAGGAAAACAAAGGGGAATGAAAAGGGAAAAAACAGACAGCAGATGACAAGAGTCTGAGGGATTGCCCATCAAATGAGGAACGACTGAATCAAGAGATGCATGAGCAAACAAATTAAGACATGAATGAATAAATAAATGATAGCTTTAACAACCATACCTCATCTGATCTTGTCAACAACCAAGTAAGGTAGGCACTATTAGTATACCCATTTCACAGATGAGGAAACTGAGACAAATAGAGGTGAAGTGACTCACCCAGGGTCACACAGCTAGTGTAAGTGTTGATGGAGGGGATAGATCAGACAAATGATTGGAAAAAAAGGTGATCAGAGTGAGAGAAAGCTACCCATGAAAGGTTTCTTGGAGGAGGTGGCACCTAAGTCGATCTTTGAATGAAAGATTTTCTTTTTTTTTTAATTTTATATTTTTACTTTGGACTTAAGGACCCCATCAAGGAGTATTTATCTCTATCTATACGTATGTACATACATGCATACATATATGTGTGCATGTGTATATCTCAGAATACAAAAAGAGGATTGTGTATGAAACAACCAATTTCCATTTCATACTGCTTGCTTTTGAAAACAGTATATCATAAATTCCACATATTTCAAAACTATCCTCCTTATCTGTGCTTCATTTTCAACATCCTTCCCTTTAATGCATTTTAGGACAATATTTCAATGCCCCTCTTTTTTGAGCATCAGTATTGCTAACTTCCCTCAGTCCTCAATTAAAAACTTGAAAAATAACATCTGTCTCTTTTGACCATCACATGGAGAAGTTTTGGGAGATGGCTAACCATACCATACCATGTCATCCGATTTTCACACTTGTTTTTACTTGGGATTCTGAACCAGATTAAAATCTGGTTAAATAATGCTGAACAGCATAAATACAAATAACATGAAACATAGATGATGCACATTTGTGGCTAAGTCAATATGCCACTTGGAGAGATTTGTGTCTATTTGAACTTGAGACCAGTTTTATGCCCTCCCATTCCCTGTCTGCATCCTCACCAAGACCAGGGGTTTCAAGAGTCAGTCCTTCAATAACCCTTTATTAAGCACCTATGTGCCAGGCACTGTGCCAAGCTTTGGAGATACAAGGAAAGGCAAAAGATGGTGTCTGCTCTTAAAGAGTTCATGGTCTAACTGAGGAGACAATATGCAAACAATTATGTCCAAATGAAATCTAAACAGGATAAATTGGTGCTAATCAATAGAAGGGAATGCACAAGCATTAAGGGGGATTGGGGCAGATTTCTTACAGAAGGTAGGACTTTACTTGGGACTTGAACAAAGCCACGAAGGGAAGACAAGGATGGAGAGGGTTCTAGGCACAGCTGAGAGAGTCAGGAGAGATGGAGTGCTTTGTTTGAGGAACAGCCAGAAGACCAGCATCATTGAATAACAGAGGAATCACAGGGCTAAATCTGTAAGTAGGGAAGTGTTTTAATTTGCTGATTTGAGGGTGACCTCTTTTCTGCATTCCAAATGAATTTCCCTTCTGAATTTTACCCAGAACCTGGAAGATTGAAAAGCTTTCACACTGAGAACAAGATTCCACCCTTAGTTTGGGGAAGCAATCAAAAAAGAGGTTCTGTATCCTTCGGTCAGCCCATGAATGGCTCACCCCATTCCATTCTAAAGGGACAGCCTCCTTTTTGCTACAATGATTGGTACACTTTCTCAGACAAGACTGACATTAACTGCCACCCGCCCCCCAGTAATAGGACCCATTATCTTCAAGTATAGGCTGGAAAAAGCTTTCTGTATGTGTATCTGTTTTGTTTTAGTACTAAAACATGAAAGACAGGGTGCAATCCAAAAAGAATTATCTCTTGTTTTCCCAGAAAGGTTGTTATCTCTTCCTCCATAAATAATTGCTTCTTTGCCACTTTCCTTCCTATCCCTTCCCCTCCTTTTCCAGCTGCCCCTCCTAAAAAGCTACAGGAATAGCCACGCCAAGGTGGCCTGGAGAAGAATGTTTTCCCAGGCTGTGGGTGCCCACAGTCCCAGGCCAGATACTGGCACCCTTTCCAATATCCATTCAGCTGACAAAGTTTTTAGGTAGCTCCCTCAAAGAAAAAGCAGAAGTTTGATGGGATGCAGATAACTTTATGCCAGACATCAGAAGATGAACCAAAATCTAAGGTAAAGACCAAGGGGAGAAAAGGAATGAGGAAGTCTGGGGAGGGTCACAGTGGTGACTGACTGGAAGGGTCAGGGACGAAGCCCTTTGCCTCTTTTATCTTGCCATTCAGGGCAGCTACCTTGGACCCCTCATTTCACTGATAGCATCTTAGACATATAAAGTGACACAATGGCCCATGGGCACACCAGAGGTCTTGGGGGAGGGTGTGGATGTGAGAGCTGGTCAAGCTTCTGCCACCCACCCCCCTGAGCAGGAAGGTTTGGTTTCATTGCATCCTGAACCCAGCTTGTAAAGTCAATTTAGAAAGTTGGATAGCACTCCGGCCTCTTACAGGCCACATGTCATTATGAAAAAGCTCTACTGACTCATCTGAGGGTAGATTGGCTTCCATTTCTAACAGTAAATCAGTGTAGGATAGTAGCAAAAAGCACCACTACTTACTTTTGATAGCCCAAGAAGAATGAATCACTGCTTTCCAATGTTTGATTAGCTTCTGAATTATCCTTTCTAATGGCTTTATATTTCAGGGCTGTTTCTGGCTGAAGACTGTTCAATATGTCCACAGGCTTCCAGCTATCCTACGGGCACATGCAAGCCTTGAGTCCCAATCTGGCTGCTGACAATCTTTCCAAGCTTATTACCCATCAACCTTTTCTGGGCAGGCACTCTGCATTTCAACCAGCGGGTCTCTTGGCTATTCCCACTCATCTCCAGCTTGCTTGCTTCCCATGGAAGTCCTCCTCCCCTTTGCCTCAGAAGGTCCCTATTTTCCTTCAAGGTTCAGCTCATATGGCCCCTCCTCCATGAGGTATTTCCTGTCCTCCCCCCATTAATTTTCACATATTTTGCATTTTGTATTTACGTAGCTGTGTTATTTCCACTCCCCAATGGAACATAAGCTCCTTGAGGGCAGAAGTTCTTGTCTTTTCACCTGGCATGTAATAGATGTTTATTGAAGGAAGGAAGAGGAGGGAGAAGGGAAGGGGAGGAGAGGAAGGAAGAAAGAGAAGAGGGGCAGGAAAAAAGAAAGAGGAGGGAGAAAGGAAGCAAGAAAGGCGAGGGAAGGAAAGAAGAAAGGGGAGAGAAAGAAGGAAGGAAGAAAGAAGGAAGGAGGAAGGAAGGAAGGAAGGAAGGAAGGAAGGAAGGAAGGAAGGAAGGAAGGAAGAAAAATTGGTTCTTTGGCTCTTTGGAAAGATTATATGAAGCCTTTTTTTGTTTAGTCATTTCAGTCATGTCCAACTCTTTGTGACTCCATTTGGGGTTTTCTTGGCAAAGATACTGGAGTGGATTGCCGTTTCCTTCTCCAGTTCATTTTAATAGATGAGGAACTGAGGCAAACAAGGTTAAGTGACTTGTCCAGGGTCACACAGATAGAAAGTATCAGAAGCTGGATTTGAACTCAGGTCTTCCTCACTCCAGGCCTAGTGTTCTATCCACTGCAGTGCCACCTAACTGCCCATACTAAGCCTAGATCCACCAAAGGCGGGGGTGGTCAGTTCTAGATGTGTCCTTCCATGCCTTTGGCTGCTACTCCAACATACCGGAAGGGATGACTCTGCCACTTCTTGTGTGACCTTGGACAGGTCATTTCTTCTTCAATAAAATGAAGGGGTGGGGCATGATGATCTGAGATTGCTCCCAGCTCTAAAGCCACAATCCTATGCCCCTTCCCAGTCTCGTGAGCACCAGAAATCCATGATTCCATCAGTCTTGGCCACAATGCTTCTCTACCTCCTCCCCTCCCAACCCCACCACCCCCAAAAGAACAAGGATGATGCCTTTTTGTCTGTCCTTTGGTGACTTTCTCTGCCTCCTCAAACTGTCAGAGTCAGATCTCTCATCTATTCAAGTAAATCATGGGTAGATGTTTACCAAATATCTCTCATGTTCATCATGAGAAACAAATTTGTGTCACACATCACCCTCTTTCCAGCAGTGTTAATGGTGAGCTATTAGAAGCACAAGGCCTAGTTCCCACTTCTGGATGAGTGGCCCAACATATAGACAAACTGCAGCACTTTTTAAATAAAGACTTTGCCAAATAATGAAAAACTGGAAACCAAACTATGAATGAGGGGTGGAAGACTAAGAGAGGAAGACTTCAACTTGAAAGTTCCTCACAATTAGAATTCTGGCTGAGGGGCCAATGAACTGTCCCTCCCTAAGGGCCCTTGCAGAGATGATATGGTCACACCCCGGGGGTCCAGTCCCCTGAGATGATGTGCATGAGCCCTCACCCTCCACAGACACTTCCAGTTCCTTTCCATTGATTGGGGAGTCAGTGTCTGGACTTTATTGGCTCTCTCCATGGGCTCTGTCTCATCTGCCTATTGAAGCTGTAAGCTCCCTTCACACACATTTTACATCTTGTAGCACCTTAGCAGATTGCTTGGCATAAAATAGGCCCTCAGGAAATCCTTGTGGAATTGCATTGTTGGTGGTTAAGTTTTGATTTTACATGCCCACCCTTTCTTCTCAGGCTCTGGAGGGAGGGTGGGCACAAAAGGCCCAAGAGAGCTGATGTTTGCTTTCCCCAAAGTCCTCTTGATTCAAGGAGAAGACATAGGTCCCATCCTAGTCAGCTACCATGTTCCTCCAGGGCTGTCATTTGACTGCCAAAGTTGGTTGGACTTTGTTAATGTGTGCTCAACTTTCCCCAGAAAACTTCGCAAATATGGGATAATTTCAAGCTTCAACAGATGCAAATTACTTAGCTTGCATAATAGGGCAGAATCCTGATGAAAAGCAGAAACCTTAACTATATCAGAGGGACCTTAAGCCAGATGCTGAACAGAAATGGGCATGGATCTTACTAATGAGCACCAAAATAATCCTGTAGAAAGATCAGATGCTCAGAAAAAAAGGCCTTATTTTCTTCTGGAGAGAGTAATTCATGCATGAAATATCTGTGCTAATGATATGATTTTCAGCAACATTTAATGAGTACATTACTGCTTTTATGCAAAACTCCTAACCAAGGCAGTTGGTGTTATGGTTCTGGCTGAAGGCCTGGCAGGTGCTGGCCAACTCTCCCACTTAGGGATCAGAAATTGTCTTTGTGGGACAAGTTGAAATAGAATCTTTGTGACTCTTGGAAAGGAAAATGAAATTACCATGACTACAAAGGCTTATGTGGTATGATGGCCCCAAACCTCACCCTGCCAGACTCCAGCTGGTGCCCACCTGCGTCCAAGATCAGTGGCTTTTGTCCTGTTCTCTGCAATGTTCTTATTTGGCAGGGAGAAAGGCAGCAAGGGAGTCCCAACTGGGAGGAGCACAGGCCTTTCAAGTCAACCATTCCATTTAGGTGAAATTAGTGTTACTTTTACAAAGATGAACTGACCCAGGTGGTCAAGACTGGCCTCCACCAGAGGCAGAATAGGTAGCAGCCTAAGCAAGGGTCATCTTGCAGTGCCAGGAAATCTCTCCCATTCACTCAAATCTCCCTTCCACCACCAGGGCCCAAGTTCCACTCTGAGTCTGTCTCTTCCTACTCTTCCCATTAGTGTTATCTAAGTTCAGGGGAAGGGGGCAACAGGCCATAAAAAGCCCCAGGCAAGATCAGATGAGGGTTCTTCCTGAATACTGTTCTTAGTGCATCATTAAGGACCACTTATGGAAAGGACCTGTGTTTGAATCCTGGCTCTGTCACTGCCCAGAATCCCCCTGCATCCACATTGCCTTCTAACTCCCCAGACCCCTTTGGGCTGCAGCAGCACCATCCCAGTGGCTATCATGTCCATAATGCATTCAAGTTCATGAAGCACTTCACAGACACAGTCTCATTGACGTTTGGCCACCACCCTGTGAGGTAGGTGCTCTTATTACCCTTGTTTTACAGATGAAGAAGCTGAGGTTGAGAAAAGACTTGCCCAAGGTCACACAACTAATGACAGATGCAGCTTCCTGGTGAGTCAGTGGTGGCAGAGGTAGCAACAAGGAGCATGGCCCAACTGAGAACTTCAACTGCCAAATGGACGATGGCCAGAATTGGGGAGAGACTGGAGGCCGGGAAAGCATAATTGGAGTACTGATGCTTCTGAATGTCACAATTTCAGAAAGCCACTGCTACGCTGGGGAGGGTCCAGGGAAGTATAACCAAGATGGTGAAGGTGCTTCAGTTAATGGGGAAGAGAAGAATCAGGGTTTGGGAGGGGCTATGTGGAGGGCATCGTGTGCTATTTTGACCCTAGAAGATATAACTAAGGGGAGGCCAATTTCGGTTTGATCCCTTCTAAGAACGACAGTGATTCCAAAGTGCAATGGGCTGACTTGAGAAACAGTGGATCCCCCTCCCCTGTCCCTCTGGAGGTCTTCATGGGGGTGCTCGATGACCACTTCTTGGGTACATTACAGTTGGGCTTCCTTTCACAGGTGAGTTTGATTAGGTTGTCCTGGGGTCCTTTTCAATCCTCAGACTCTGTAATTCTGGGAAACAATGCCTTCAACCACACTGGAGATTAATCTAGTTAGCACCAGGACTCCTACACTGAAGCTTAATTGTCTTGACTGGAGACTTGAGGAGTACAAGCACACCTCCCCCACAGGGCCTGGTCAGCACAAGAATAGATTGTGCTTTGTATTCCAGCCACTACACTACAATTGCATCTGCAATGAGTGTGCCAGCCACTTTCTCTTGCATCAACTCAATGTCTCTACAACTCTCGAGCACCCTTCCCTGTTTAGCATTCAAAGCCTTTCAAATGCTTCCCCACAACCACCTTCCCAGTCTTCTTACACCTTATAGCAGTCCAAATCAACCACTAAACTTTGCAGAAGGATTTCTGGGTCCCCACACATTGACTTAGAAAAATCACATATTAACATTATCTATTTTGTGTTGCATTTGTATTTTTTCATCCATTATTTCCCACTCCAAAGTGTTGAAACTGCAATGCTGACAAGCTTGCCACATGTTTGCCACATCTGCCTTATAGTTTTTCACATACTCTGCCATCTAGTGACAATGGCTATCCTCCATGCCTGGAATGCTCTCTCTTCTTTCTGCAACCTGGCTTCCTTTCAGTTCCAGCTAAAACCATACTTGCTACAGGATGCCTTTCCCAGTCCCTCTTAATGCTAATGCCTTCCCTCTGTGATCATCTCCAGTTGGTCCTGAATCCTTGGGACCTAGTAGTTTGCCTGTTGTCTCCCTACCATCCCCCACCCAAAGACTGTGAGCTACTTGAGAGCAAGTACTATCTTTTGTCTGTTGCTATTCCTAGTACAGTGTCTAGTACATAGTAGGTACTTATTAAATGTTGACTGACTGACTATTGACTGGCCAGGGCACATCCCACAGGGTCAATCTCCTTATTCTTCCTTCCTGTCCCAGTATACAGGACACACAATGGTAATGGAAAGTATGCCTGAGCATCTCAAGAACAATGACTATCCATACAGTACGAGGATGGGAGGGAACTGGGCTGGCCCCTCCCCCAAAGCCAATCAGAAGCTCTCCTGTAGTTTTCATTATCATTTTCACTTTCAAACCCTTGTGCAGAGTCACACAACTCTCTTCTGTTAGGCCTTGCTTTCAAGCTGTCTCTCTACCCATTGCAATGAATGATAAAATTCATTGGATCTTAGTAGAACCTGGATGGGAGACATCCAAGGAATACTGGGTACTATAGGTTTGGGACATAGCCTGTATTTAATAAATGCTTCCTGAATAAATATGTATTCAATTGGGGGGGCGGAGCCAAGATATTGGAGTGAGAGCTTGTACTCACCTAAGCTCTAAGACAAACTCCTTCAGATACCTCTAAAAAGAGAATATGAACAATTTTTAGAGATGCAGAATCCACTAGAAGACAGAGTGGGGCAGATTTCCAGCCCAGGACAACCTGGAAGGTCAACGTGAAGGATCTGTTGTATGGGGCTGGAAGAGCACAGAATGCATAGCACACAGGCTGTACCAGCACAGACTCTACCATAGCAAAGCTGAACAGGAAGTCCCAGGCTGTCTGAAGCAATAGCAGCATAGCAGACTCTCAAACATATCAGCCCAGGACAGGAGTCCAGTGGAATTGAGTGAAAGAGAAGCACAGAACACCAGGTAACAGCATCAACCACTCCTGAGACTATGAGCCCACAGATTAAATGTCTGTAAATCACCTACTTGAACTTTCAGGAGCCAAGATGGTGGAATGATCTGTAAATTCTCTCCTTCTCCTCTAGTTGACCTTGAAAATTCCAGAGAAAATTTCCCCAGGAAAAATCCTGAAATAGTGAGATCTGCCAAAGGGATAAATAGTCTCTTAGCCTATGAAACTAGGAAAATCAAAAAGTGGGGTTCCTCATGCTGTGGTTGAAGGGGACCAGTGCAGGACTGGAGCTGCCCTAGCCCTACCTCAATGAACCATGAAGAGATCCTGAACCCCAGGGGAGTAGATCTCGTAAGCACCAACACCAAGACCCTAAACTTGCCTTAGCACAGTGAATAGAATTGGGAAGACACCAGCACAGATGGGGATCACCAAACACTAAGCCTGGCTGTGTTCTAGCTCAGGAGAGGAAACCTCCTGTGGCCAGACCACCCCTCTCCCACAACTCATGCAGCAAGCTCCAGGTAACCCCAGGGAAACTCAGAAAGACTTCACCTGGCCTCTGCTTTGGCACACCAGTCAGCACAGCATCAGGTATGCTGCAGCATTCTAGCTGTAGCTGAAGGAACCAGAGGCCATAATGCATAAAACTTCAAGTTCTAAGCACAAGAACTATGGGACAGAGACCTCTGTGTCCCAGAAGGAGAAATACACTCTAAAAGCCAGGGCAAAGGTGACCATTATGAGCAAGAAGAAAATCAGAAAAGAAAAGACCACAGAAGCTTACTATAGGGACAAGGACAAAAACACAAATAATGAAGAGGTCATATGTATTCCCATATGAAACCTCAGAAGGGAATAAGAACTGGTCTCCAGCCAAAAGAGAATCCTTGGAAGAGCTCAAGAAGGATTTTACAAGCCAAATTAGAGAGGTAGAATAAAAATAGACTCATGATTTTAAAAATAGGGAAGAAGAATCCATGGAAGAATTTATAAAGAAAATTGGACAAAGGGATAAAGAGATACAAAACCTAACATCAACAATTGGACAAATGGAAAAGGAGATGCAAAAGGAAACTGAGGAAAACAATCTACTAGAAATTAGATCAGAAAAAATACAAGCTAATGACTCTCTGGGACATCAAGAATCAGTCAAACAAAATAGAAAGAATGAAAAAATAGAAGAAAACATAAAATATCTCATTGGAAAAACAATTGATCTGGAAAATAGATTCAGGAAAGAAAAATGTAAGAATTATTGGTCTCCTGGAAAGCCATGAAGAAAAAAATGGCTAGACAATATCTTACAAGAACTCATCAAGGAAAACTACCTGTGGTCCTAGATCCAGAGGGCAAAAGAGTCATCAAAAGAATCTGGTGATCACCTCCTGAAAGAGATCCCAAACAGAAAACACCAATGATTATTGCTGCCAAATTCCAGCACTATTGAGTTAAGGAAAAAATACTGCAAGATGCCAGAAAGAAACAATTCAAAGATTGAGGAATTACCATCAGGATCATGCAGGACCTTGAAACTTCTATGTCAAAATATCAGAGAGATTGGAGTTTGATATTCCATAAAAGCAAAGGAGCTTGGATTGCAACCAAGAATCAATTAGCCAGCAAAACTGAGCATAATATTTCAGGCAAGGAGATGGACATTCAATGAAATAAGGGATTTTCAGACATTCCTGATGAAAAGGCCAGAGCTCAATGGAAAATCTAATCAAGTCTCAAGAGAGGCATAAAAAGGTAAATAAAAAAAAACCTTGTTATTCAATATGGGCAAACGGTTTATATCCATAAAATTGAAGGTGATACTTATTAATCTTGAGAATTGTATATTTATTATGATATTTAAAAGGGATATACTTAGATAGATGGAGTAGGAATAAATTAAATGATGTGATGATAACAAAAATATGATTTAAAGGTATAAATGGATTTATCGGGAGATGTGAAAAGAGGAGGCCAAAAAAGGTAAGTTGCATCACTGGAAGAGGCATGAAAACATATTACAGTATAGAGAAAGAGGGGAGGGAGATGAGCACTGTCTGAGATTCACTTTCACCTGATTTCATTCAAGGAGGGAACAATAAAATCAGTTACACACAGAAAACTAATTAGCTCAATAGGCAGTAGGAGGGGAAAAGAGAAAGAAAAGGGAGGGGAGGCTAAAAGGGAGGGAAGAAGTAGTAAGGGAAAAGGGGAAATAAAGGGAGGGAGGATGAACTGTACCATAAAACTTAGGCTGATAGCAGAATGGATTAAAAACCATAATCCAACAATATCTTGTTTACAAGAAACATATGTGAAACAGGGAGACATACACAGGGTAAAGGCAAAAGGTTAGAGCAGAATATATTATGCTTCAGTGATGTAAAAAAAGCAGGGGTAGCAATCCTAATCTCAGACAAAGCAAAAGTAGAAGTAGATCTAATCAAAAGAGATAAGGAAGGAAACTATATCCTGCTAAAAGGCATCATAGATAATAAAGCAATATCATTATGATATATATTTGCACCAAGTGGTATAGCATCCAAATTCTTAGAGTAGAAGTTAAGGTAGTTACAGGAAGAAATAGACAGCAAAACTATACTAGTGGGGAACCTCAACCTTCCCCTTTCTTTTTTTTTTTTCCATATTACTTT
>CM053775.1:4735481-4767537 GCA_028658325.1 Potorous gilbertii
GGATAGTGGTGCCTAGCAGAAGAGTGGCTCCACCAGAGAATGACCTAGGAGTGCCTGGCATTCCGCTGACCTGAATTGAATGCCATGAAGTTTTCTTCAAGCAGGAATGTTGCTGAGGGCATTCCTCTCTGGGTAAGGGTTGTGTTAGATGCCCTCAGAGACCCTTTCTTCTTCTGAAGTTCAATAACTTGGCATCATGGAAAGAGGCACAGAAAAGGAATGACCAGTAGAAATGGGCACTGCCCAGTTTGTAATATTCTTTTCTTCCTCAAATACTTTTATATTTACTTTCCTGTGCATATTGCCTCCCTCGCAGAAGAATAAGAGCTTCCTGAAGACTTTTTCTGTTTGCCTTAGTAGCCCCATGGCCTATGAACAGGGCCTGAAAGATAACAGGTGAACTAAATTAAATTAATTAAATTGTGAACTAAATTCATGCCATAGTCATGATGTAACAATAGCCACCATTTACATAGTACTTACTGTATGCCAGGTACTGTACTGAGGCTTCACAAATATTTGCTCTTTTAATCCTCACAATAACCCTGGGATGTAGATGTTATCATATTCTCATTTTACAGTTGAGGAGGTTAAGTGAGTTGCCCAAGGTCACACTGCTCCACAGCCTCCGTCTGAGGCTGAATTTGAACTCAGACCTTCTTGACTCCAGGACCGGCATTCTGCCCAGTGCACCACCCAGCTGCCTCTTGTAGGTCTGCTGTTTGTACCCTTTGATCTGCAGCCCTGGCCTACCAGATCTGCTCTTTAAGAGACATTTAGTGAAAATGTGAGTTTAGTTGAATTGACTTGGTCACCATCAGCCCCCCAGGAGACCCTCTGGATGCTAGGCCAGCAGAAGCCCTTTTGAAAACACCACCAGTCAAGCAATTCAGGCAAGCAGCTGGTTGTTTTCTTTTGTTTTGCTTTGGTTTTCAGCAGTTTTCCATGAACTTAGTTGACTGCTGGCAACAGAATTGAGTGAAAACAGCTCCAAAGAGTTAATGCCTCTAACTTAACTGAGAGTCAGAAAGCAGTTAGCGCCTCCGTAGGCTGTGGTTTTACTTATTAATGACTCATCTGGAAGTCTGTCTCTATAGCTGCCTTGGCTAAGACTTAGGTAAAGGGAAATGGGAGTGGCATACGATCTGCCAGTTGTAGGGATATTTACATAGTGTTCAGACACTACAAATTTAAGACCTAATCTTTTGTGTTCTCCAAGTCCAAGATGTAGCTGCTGACTAAGTTTCATGATGATTAACCATCTTCAGAAACATGTCATGTTAGGAATGTTCACCTCACTTTACTGCAGAACCACAGGCTGTACCACTGACCCTAGGCAAATGCTGCTCGGTAATACAATGGGGATGGGTCAATGGAAATCGATCACCACTCTGATGGAAACAAAGTAGAGTATCATTGTCTTCACATGGAAGTCTGAGGGAATCCAGATTCACTTACTTGTTGTGAGATCCTGAATAATGACAATTTTTCTGGGCCTTGGCTTTTGCTCTGTAGTTGAGTGTGACATCAGGGGCATCCCCTCACTAACATCCACAGTTCACAGAGTAGGACCCCAATTCATGGCTACCACAGGCTCAAGGTACTACTCTGTGAGTCTGCATGCACTCAAACACCACAGATCTATTTACTTTTGTTCATTAGCCCAAGGATACAGTTAGTATAAAGCAAAAGCATTGAATGGAAAGCAGTAAGAAAAGGGGATCAAACATTCCCCCAATAAGCATGGGTTCCACTGGCACACACAGAGAGAGGAAGTGTTAGAGGGCAGCTCACTCCCAGATCTGGGACTTCCTGTGTCTTCTGGTGATGTCATGGGGCAGCTTTCACCATGCCCACAGAGGCTCCAGTGACCACTGCTAGGCCCTACCCCACTGGGCACATCTTTAGGCAATTTCTCTCAGCTTCCAACTTCAACCAAAGTTCTCAAAATACTCATAGTTTAAACTAGGGGTGGGGAACCTGCAGCCTTGCTTCAAAAGACCACATTTAAGGATCTAGAAGGCCACATGTGACCTCAAAGATGCAGGTTCCCCACCCCTGGTTTAAAGACATGAGGTTTTTACAGGGCTTTTAGAGCAGAAGCCCACCCATGACCACTAACCAGTTAAATCTTCTCAGGGAAAACAACTATCCTCTTCCAGGTTTGGTTTTTGTTTTCCTTAAGGAATTACCTGTCATATCACTCATATGACCTGTCTTATCCATTTCAGAGTCCCTGCTAGAAGGCCCTTCATCCCCAGCAGGAGATTCCATGCTCCAGGGACCAAACTCTTTCCAACACAGAGCAGAGACTTCAGCTGCCTAGTAAGTCCTCTCAGGATTAATCTTTTCTTTAAAGTGAGCTTCCTGGTATAGTGTCTGAGTCTTCCTGCAGACGCTTTGCTCTGGCTTATGGTAAGCATTTCTTGTGTGGTCCCATTACAATGACATAATGACTTGTGGTTAAACTGTACCTAGTGATCATCCTCATGGGAAGGTAGCTATGGGTCTGGGACTTGGAATAACTCAGTTTCCCAATTCTACAACGCCTTTCACTCTCTGATGCAGATGAGTGGTCTGGGAAGGGGGAGAGTTACAACTCTTCTTACAACTCACCTGCAGTGAAGAAGCTGGAGGGGACAGTCTTGTTTTCCCCCAGACTTACCATCCTCCTCATATTTCACATGTGTCTGTTGGTCAGAAAACCCTTTTCTGATTTCCACATTTTTACATCAATAAGTATGGCTCTGCCTCCTACCATTTGTATGGTGACGTGTTCAGTGTTGGTTCTACTAAGACAAAGGCAAAACCAGATGTTTTGAAGAAAATTACATTCTACTGGGTTGAGGTGACAGTCACATAGCTAGTATCTGAAGCTGAACTTGAACTAAGGTCTTTCTGAGTCCAGAAATGTAAGTAAAGTAAATGGAAGCTTATTTCAATGGGGGCACTAATCAGGGAGGGTGTGGGGATCAGAAAGGGCCTTAAGGATTCCATAAGGTGGAGGTGAGGAGGGGAGCTTTGGGGGCATTGAGGACGGCCCATGGGATGGAAAGATGGGAGAATGTCTTTTGTACATGGCAAAGAGAAAGTAAGTTTGACTGGAAAATCCAGTGCAAGAAGAAATCACATGAAGTCATTCTATCAAGACAGGTTAGAGTCAGCTCATAAAGGGCTTTCAAAGCCAAGCAGGAGTTCACTGTCTGTCCTAGAGACAAGGTCAGTCCTGTGCTTCAGTAATTGGCCTTTAATAGATGTGAGGACGATTGGTCTGGGAAGGAGCCAAAGGTCAGATGCAAGGAAACCAATTAGGAGCCACTTGCACTGGTCCAGGTGAAGGAATGGAGAGAAGGGGGTGTAGTCAGCTAGGCTGCAGATAGGATGAGAGGACTTGACAATCAATCAACAAGCCTTTGTTAAGCACCTACTATGTGCCATGAACTGTGTTTAATATTGGATACACCAAGATGGAAGGAAAACCATCTCTCAGGACGTTACAGCCTTACCAGGTTGTGGTAAACATTTCTTGTGTGGTCCCATTATAATGACATGACTTGTGGTTAAACTATACCCAGGGACAACATATACAGAAAGAAGCATACACTGTGTTTTTAGAAAGGAAAGCATCATCGCCAGTGATCAGTATAGAAAACGAGGCCAACATCCTCTGTCATGTGGGATACCTCCATGACGGGGGAGGTTAGAGGTATCCTCTCATATCTCTTCATTCAATCCTCCTGGATCCTATCATTCTGTTATAGTTACTATCTTTTAAAATAAGTCTTTATTGATGTTTTCTACTTCTTCCCATATCATCGTTATCCCATGAATCCCTCTGTCTACCCCTTCTCAGAGAACTATGCTATGCACAGGACAGAAGTTTTTAGTTTTTATTTTTCTAAACTAATACAAGGTAGTTTGGGGATGGGTTGTATGAACAGCTTGAGGGGTGGAGTTGGTAAGTCAAGCCCAAGGCTTCATGGAGAAGATGGTCTTTGCCCTGAGTGTCCAAAGGTTCTGTTTTACACATGAGGAAACTGAGGCAAACAGGGGTTAAGTGACTCATCCAGAGACACACAGCCAGGAGGGATCTGAAGGCAAATTTGAACTCCAGGCCTAGCGCTCTCTCCGCCATGCCATCTAGTTACCAGTGTGGTTTGATGTATGAAGTGGTGGGAGTCAGGTGGCCTGCTTTGTTTTATGAAGTGTGAAGTAAGGACCACTGTTGAGAAGGAACAGGTACACAGGCTTATAGGAGGCTTGAGGAAAGAAGTTTCCAGTAGTACCCCTACTCCTCTGTCTCCTGCCCTCCCCCCTAAACCCTTACTCCATGGGTCCAGGTGGGAGAGCATATGTAGCAACCCTTCTGGCAAGGCCAGCAGCCCCTAGGTGTGAGAGCCCTTTCATTGGGGGACCAGGCCTAAGGGGCTTACTGTTTCCTATACGTTGGGAGTTTAAAAAGTCTCTCTGGAAAAGGCCCAGAGCGGAGATGAAGAGAGAGCATACCTGCAGGGGAAGGGGCAGGACAGGGCAGGGGCAGCTGCCCATGCTTCCCAGCAGACATGAAAACACATCAGTCGCAGTTAGCTAGCAGAGTGACTGGATCCTGGCCTCTCCTCTTTTCTCTTTTTATTTTATTTGCCTCTGCAGCAAGGTTGATTACTCAGTATTTCTTTTCTATTTATGCATTTTACCTACTGGTTACTGACTTTTAAAAATATGATTTGCTAGACAGATGAGATCATGTTAATGGGTGGGGCGGGGCTGATTTTTGTTTTGTGCCATAGAGAGAGGGAGTAGGGCAAGAGATGAGGAAAACCTGTGGGTATTAGGTTGCTGCTAAATTCCTTGGGCATGGAGATCACACTCCAGGATTGGCAACCAACAGATTGCCCGGGGGCTTGAAGCTTCTGAGGAAATCTAGTTGCAATGTTTATTTTTAAGTTTTTAGTCTCTCAGAGGGAAGGAAGCCAACACTTGGACCTTACCCTAAACAAAGAACCCTGAAGAGCTAACATCATTATCTTCCAGCAGACTGATCCCTTTGGATTTTTTCCCTACCTTCCAGACAGAAGAATGGAATGGAGTCCCCCAAAGAAAGTCTCTTGCCCTCAACCAGTCACAATGACCTATTCTTAGAAACACAAAACATGAATTTGTAGAGGACCCTGGGTTGTGTAACTATTTACAGTAAAGAGTGAAACAGGTGGTTATTAGAAATATCATCTGGCAAATATCTTAGTCCCCCATTAAAGGCCATGCCATCTGCAGCCAGATTCCACCTGACCTTTCCAGCCTTCTGTCCAGTTAATCTTATCCAAGGAATTCAGCTCAGAACTGGAGCTGGATACACACTCAAGAGACTTCTGCTCTGATCCTTGCCCACACTACTTCCTATTCATGGAGTGCCCTAATGGATGTCTACTGGGTCACTTTCTGCCCAGCTCAATTATTACCTGCTGTCTGCTTTTCTGATCCCCCAAAGTCTGTAATGACATCCCTCTTTGGGGGAAATAGCACAAGTGCTTTGTTTATCTGATACCAATCTCAGATATGCAGATGATACCATTCTGTGAATGTGAAGAAGAATTAAGAAGCCTCTAGATGAGGGCTAAGGAGGAGAGTGAAAAATCTGCTTATCATCAAAAAAACCCCACAACCCAAGCAAAGATCTTGGCAATTGCTCCCATTACTTTCTGGCAAACAGAGGGAGAAGAAATGGAAGCAGTGTCAGATTTTATATTCTTGGACTCAAAGATCATTGCAGATGGTGACTACAGCCATGAAATTAAAAAATGTTTGATCCTCAGAAGGAAAGCTCTGGCAAATCCGGGCAGCAGACTGAAAAGCAGAGACATCACTTTGCTGACAAAGGTCCATAGAGTCAAAGCTGTGGTTTTTCCAGTAGCAATGATGGGCTATGAGAGCTGGACTATGAGCAACACAGAATCAATCCTTTTGAATTGTGGGACTGGAGAAGATTTTTGAGAGTCCCTTGGACAGCAAGGAGATGAAATCAGTCAATACTTACAGGAATTAACTCGGGCTATTTGCTGGAAGGTCAAATAATGAAGCAGAAGCTTAAACACTTTGGCCGTATATTGAGGAGACGGGTCTTATTGGAAAAGACCCTAATGTTGGGCAAGATTGAAGGCAAGATTGAAAGGGGGTGGCAGAGGATGAGATGGCTAGAGAGTGTCATGGAAATAACAAACATGAACTGGGACAGATTTCAGGAGAGAGTGGAGGATGGAACAACCTAGTATGCTATACTCCATGAGGTCATGGAGAGGCAGACATGACTGAGCAACAACAAAACTTTGTTTATACTTCTTCTCTCCTCAGTTAGCAAATATTTAGTAAGGACCTACTGTGTGCTACAAAGACAAAAGTCCAAATCCCCATCCTTAAGGAGCTCACCTTCTCTCAAAGGAGGCAAGATGTACTTGTAGAGTATGTGCATATAACGACTTTTCTATGACCTTGGAGCACTAGCAGCTGCTGCCATTAGAACAAGCCTCCTGTAATGATGAGTTCACGGATAAGCATTTCTAGCTGGGTCTCAGTGGGCGTGAATAATGAATCCTGTGAAATGGCAGCATGTTTCTGAATTCATGCTACATATTTCCATTGGACTGTAACTGATTACAATATTTCATATAATAATAACTCCAAGTAGGGTGGATTCAAATACATGTAACCATTTTAGAAATAATTATTTGCACTACTTGGGACGTCACACTTAATACCTACCTACTATTAAGCATTCAGTATACACCAGTCTCTGGGCTAAGGGTGAGAGATACAAAGAGGCGAAACAAGTCCATGCCCTCAGATGGAGGAAATGGCATAAGGAAATCAGTTTATCCAATATGAAATCCAGAGGATATGGAAGGGAGTCTGAGATGGAGAGAAACAAAGAGAGATCTCTTGGAGAAGGTAGAACTTGAAGGAAGTCATGGATTCTAAGAATCAGCCATCTAGTAGGAGAGTGTTGCAGGTATTGAAGATGAATTGTCTACAGAAGAGCAAGTAGGGTCAGTACAGTTAGAGCAGAGAGGATGTAGAGGCACTGAAAAGATAGAAAGGGGCCAGTTTGTAAAGAGCTTTCTATGCCAGAGGAATGGAGACTTGATCACAGAAGTAATAAGGAGTCACTGGACTTTAATGAGCAGAAAGGATGACTTGGTCAGACCTGTGTTTTAGGAAAATCACTTTGGCAGCTCTGTGGTGGATGAATTGAAGCAGAGAGAGACTTGAGGCACAGAGACCAAATAGAAGGCTACTGCAGTGGTCCAGCTGACAGGTGCTGAGCATCTGAATTAGAATGGCAGCCATATGAGTGGAGACAAGGGAATGCATGAGAGGTTGGATAGAGAAATAAATGATATGATATGGCAATGGATTAGATACGGGGTAGATGAGAAAGAAATAAAGGAGTTGAGGAGAAAGAGGTTTCTAACTTGGGTGACTGAGAGACTGGTAGTACCTTCAATAACTATAAGAAAATTCAGGGGGCAGAGCCAAGATGGTGGAGCAGAAAGACACATATATTCTAGCACTTCTCCCACAGCCCACAAAATACCTGTAAAAAATGATTCCCAACAAATTCTAGAGCAGCAGAAGCCACAGAACAACAGAGTGAAAGAGGTTTCCAGCCAAAAGTAACCTGGAAGGCTGACAGGAAAGGTATATCTCATGGGACACTGAGCAGAGTGGAGCCCAGCCCTGGCCTCCAGGGCAGAATTCCTAGCAGGTAGGGTCCCAGATCCCTCAACCCACAAGCAACAAAGAAAGCTCCAAAGTTCAGTGTGGGAGGGCTTTCCCAGCTGGGCAAGAGGGGAGAAGGGTCCCCCAGCACTGGCTCCAGGCTGTGGCAGAGGCAGTGGCAGCAGCGGGCAGCTATGGGGACCATGGAAGCAGCCTGGGTCCATCGTCCAAGCAGCTCAACTTAAAGCCTCTGGCAGAATTGAGCAGCTGATCTGAACCTCAGCCCTCAGTGGCGGCCCTGCCCCCATCCAAAGCCCTTGGGAGAATTCAGTAGTTGATTTGAATCTCAACCTTGTACTGGGAAGAGGAGAAGCACTAGGACCCTCTTCTTGACAAAGGATTCCGAAGTCAAGAAACTGGCTGGGAAAATGCCCAAAAAAGGGGAAAAAATAAGACCATAGAAGATTACTTTTTTGGTGAATAGATGTCTCCTTCCATTCTTTAGGATGAGGAAGAACAATGCATACTGTCAGAGGAAGTCAAGGTGTCTGCCTCTAGTACCTCCAAAATGAATATGAAATGGTCTCAGGCCATAGAAGAGCTGGAAAAGTGAGTCAGCAGCTTGATAAAGGAAAACCAAAAAAAATGCTGAGAAAAATAACACCTTTAAAAATAGGCTTACTCAATTGGAAAAAGAGGTCCAAAAAGCTAATGAGGAGAAGGAGGCTATAAAAAGCAGAATTGACCAAATGAAAAAGAAGGTTCAAAAGTTCACTGAATAAAATAGTTGTTTAAAAATGTGAGTGGAGTTCAGAGAAACTAATGACTATATGATCAACCAAGAAGTTACAAAACAAAACCAAAAGATTGAAAAAATAGAAGATAAAGTGAAACATCTCATTGAAAAAATAATTGACCTGGAAAATAGAGCCAGGAGAGACAATTTAAAAATTATGGGACTACCTGAAAACCGTGATCAAAAAGAGAGCCTAGACATTATCTTTCATCAAATTAGAAAACTGCCCTCATATTCTAGAACCAAAGGGCAAAATAAATCCTGAAAAAAATCTTCGGATCACCTCCTGAAAGAGACCCTAAAAGAGAAACTCCTAGGAATATATTATGGCCAAATTTCAGAGTTCCCAGGTCAAGGAGAAAATATTGCAAGCCACTAAAAAAACCCAATTAGAGTATTGTGGAAATACAATCAGGATAACACAGGATCTGGCAGCTTCTACATTAAGGGATCGAAGGGCTTGGAATAGGATATTCCAGAAGTCAAAGGAACAGGGGCAGGATATTACTCATAAAAGAGACAAGAAAAATCTTGTTCAATGGAGGAGAAAAGGGAGGAGGTGAGAGGGGAAAAGTGACGTTTACTCTCTTCACATATGGTTTAAGAAGGCAATAACATGCTCACTCAATTTGATATGAAAATCTATCTTACACTACAGGAAAGTAGGGGCCAAGGGGACAAGTGGGACAAGGAGGATGATAGAAGGGAGGACAAATGGGAGAAGGGAGTAACTAGAAGTAAACACTTTTGGGAAGGGACAAGGTCAATGAGAGAATAGAAAAAAAGGGGGGACAGAATAGGATGGAGAGCAATATAGTTAGTCTTACACAACATGACTATTACGGAAGTCTTTTGCAAAACAACACATATATAGCCTGTACTGAATTGCTTGCCTTCTCAGTGGGGATGAGTAGGGAGGGAGGGAGGGAAGGGGAGAAGTTAGAATTCAAAGTATTAGAAATGGATGTTGAGAATTATTATTGCATATAACTGGGAAATAAGCAATACAGGTTAATGGGGTATAGAAATATATCTTGCTCTATAAGAAAAGAGAGAAGATGGGAATAAGGGAAGGGTGGGGTGTGATAGAAAGGAGGGTACATTGAGGGAATAGGTAATCAGAATGCAAGGTATTATGGAGTGGGGGAGGGGAAAGATGGGGAGAAAAATTGGAACTCAAAATTTTGTGGAAATGAATGTCGAAATCTAAAAATAAATAAATAAAATAATTTAAAAAAAAGAAAATTCAGAAGGAATTGGATTTGAGATGATTATGGTTATAAGGCATATATTTTTTTTCACTGTCATTTAAATGTTTTTTCAACTAACAAGTACTTTTTTCTCCCTTGCATCCCTACTCACCCACATACACTTAAAGAAAGAAATCCCATTGTACTAATGATGCATAGTCAAGCAAACAAATTCCCAAATTGATGATGTCCAAATATGTGTATCTCATTCTACATCCTGAGCTTCTCATCTCTCTCTCAGGAGGTCGGTAACATTCTTCAAAACTGGTCATTGTATTCATCAGAGTTCTTAAGTGTAGCCACATTCTTAAATTTTACATTGTTTCTGTATAAGTTGTTTTCCTGTTTCTGCTCACTTCAGACTGCATCAGTTAATATAAGTTTTCCTAGATTTTTCTGAAACCCTCTCTTTCACATTTTTTACAGTAAATTAATATCCCATCGCATTTATGTGCCATAATTTGTGCAGACATTCCCCAAATTGATGGGTACCTCATTAATTTTCAATTCTTTGCCACCATGGAAAAAGAGCTGCTGTAAATATTTTTATAGAAATGATGGGACATTTCAGTTGAATGTCCAAAGGGCAGTCAATGAAGCAGAAGTAGATCTCCATGAGAAAATAGGGCTAGATAAATAGATTTAGTAATCATCTTCATTGAGTTGATCATTTAATCCATGGGAACTAATAAATGACCAAATGACATGGTATAGAAGGAAAAGACAAGGTCTAGGAGAGAGCCTTAGGGGATATCCACAGTTACTGGATGCAACATTGATGAAAATATAACAAAACATATTGGAAACAAACAAGCAAGAAGGGAAACAAGAAAGACCAGACCCAAGATGGAGGAATAAAAGCAAAGACTTGCTAGAGCTCTCCCCCAAAGCCCAGGCAAATACCTTTAAAAAATTACTCTAAAACAAATTCTGGAGCTGCAGAACCCACAGAATGACAGTGTGAAGCAAATCTTCAGTCCATGACAGCCTAGAAGGGCAACAGGAAGTATCTATTGCACCTTGCTGGAAGCAGAACACAGTCCAGCATAAATGGGGCTTGAACAGGCCATGATGTGGGGAGGAGGACTGAATTTCTGCACCTGTGGTGGTTTCCAGACTTCACAACCCCAAAATGCCAGGGAAAAATTGGAAGGTCAGTGGAAAAAACCTGTCAAACATGTGTGAGAGAGTAGAGTGGTGTGGTCCAAGCCCCAGGGCAGCAGAGCTAGGGAGAAGCCTGTGGCAGCCAGAGCAGTAGCAGGGGCAGAGACGGTGGCAATTTCTGGAGCTCTAGGCTTACAGATTATGGGAGGATCAAGACACTGAAAGTACACCCCTCCACCCCCACTGGAAGCAGAGAACTACCTTGTGAAAGAGCTCCAAAGTCAAGTAAATGGCTCAGGAAATGAGCAAAAACCTGAAAAAGAATCAGACTATATAGAATCTTACTTTGATGACAAGCAATAACAAAATATACAAACAGAAGAAGACAACAAAGTCATAGCTCCTTCATCCAAAGTCTCCAAAAAAAAATATGAATTAGCCTCAGGCCATGGAAGAGCTCAAAAAGGATTTTGAAAATCTAATAAGAGAAGTAGAACAGAAATTAGGAAGAGAAATAAGAGTGATACAAGAAAATCATGAAAAATGATTCAACTGCTTGCTAAAGGGGACCCAAAAAATGCTGAAGAAGATAATACCTTAAAAATAGACTAACCCAAAGGACAAAAGAGATCCAAAAAGCCAATGAAGAGAAGAATGCCTTAAAAAGAAAAATTGGCCAGATGGAAAAGGAAGTCCAAAAGCTCATTGAAGAAAATAATTTCTTAAAGATTAGAATGGAACAGATGGAAGCTAGTGACTTTATGAAAAATCAAGAAATTATAAAACAAAAGCAAAGGAATGAAAAAGTAGCAGACAATGTGAAATATCTCATTGGAAAAACAACTTACCTCAAATATAGATGGAGGAGAGACGATTAAAAATTATTGGACTACCTAAAAATCATGATCAAAAAAAGAGCCTAGATATCATATTGCAAGCAATTGTCAAGGAAATGCTGCCCTGATATGTTAGAACCAGAAGGTAAAATAGATCTTGAAAGAATCCACTGATTGCCTCCTGAAAGAGATCCTAGAAGGAAAACTCTTAGGAATATTGTAGCCAAATTCCAGAGCTCTTAGGTCAAGGAGAAAATACTGCAGGCAGTCAGAAACAATTTGAGTATTGTGGAAACATAATCAGGATAACCCATGATCTAACAGCCTCTGCATTAAGGAATGGCAGGGGTTGGAATGTGATATTCCAGAGATCAAAGGAGTTAGAATTAAAACCAAGAAATCACCTACCCAGCTGAAATGAATATGATACTTCAGAGAAAAAAATGACTGTTCAATGAAATAGAGGACTTTCAAGCATTCTTGATGAAAAGACCAGAGCTGAATAGAAGATTTGACTTTCAAACACAGGAATCAAGAGAACCATGAAAAGGTAAACAGAAAAGAGAAATCATATGGGACCGATTAAAGTTGAACTGTTTACATTCTTGCATGGAAAGATAATATTTGTAACTCTTGAGACTTTTCTCAGTATTTGGGTAGTTGGAGAGATTGTATACATATAGATAGAGGAATAGTTGAATAGAAAAGGATGATATCTTACAAAATCAAAGGATGAGAGAGGAATGTATTGGGAGGAGAAAGGGAGAAATAGAATGGGACGAATTGTCTCTCACGAGGCAAGAAGAAGCTTTTTCAATGGAGGGGAAGAGGAGGGAGGTGAGAGAGAAAGAGTGAACCTTACTCTCCTCACATTTGGCTTAAGGAGGAAATAATATGCTCACTCAATTTGGTATGAAAATATATCTTACACTACTGGAAAGTAGGAAGGAAGGGGAAGTGGGAGGGGGGAATGATAGAAGAGAGAGCAAATGAGAGGAGAGGGCAATTAGAAGTACACACTTTTGAGGAGGGATAGGGTCAAAATAGAGAATAAAATAAATGGGGGCAGGATAGGATGAAGGGAAATATAGTCTTTCATAACATGGCTGTTATGGAAGGGTATTGCATGATACATGTATAACCCATATTGAATTGCTTGCTTTCTCAGTGGGGATGGGTGGGGCAGGAGGAAGAGAGAGAAGTTGGAACCCAAAGTTTTAAAAAAAAGTTTAAAATGTTTTTTACATGTAGCTGAGAAATAAGACATACAGGTAATGGGTTATAGAAATCTATCTTGCCCTACAAGAAAGTAGAAGAAAAGGGGATGAGAAAAGGGAGGGGTGTGAGAGAAGGGAGGGCAGATTGGGGAAGTGGTAATCGGAATGCACAGTGTCTTGGGGTGGATAGAGAGGAGATGTGGGGAGAAAATTTGGAACTCAAAATCATGTGGAAGTCAATGTTGAAAACTAAAATTTAATTAATTAATTAATAAAAATAGAGAGATGAGGAGTACTATGGATGTGGAATGTTGCATGTACTTCCGGTTGAGGGCACCATATTGTTAATTTTGATTAATTGTTTTACTTCATTATAAAAAAAGCTTTCATGAACTAAAAGTAATCTGTAAATGTAATGTAAAAACAAAGCACATCAATGAAACTTTTAAAAATAAGGAAATTTCTATAAAATATTTTGAATTCATATTTAATTTAAAAAAAAAAGAAACAAGAGAGTAGAATTCTTCTCACTTGCTGTTTAGTGCTCTTCATTCTGGCTTCCAACCTCATTATTTATGAGAAATTGCTCTTTCCAAAGTTACTAAAGATCTTTTCATGGCCAGACCTAATGACCTTTTCACTGTCTGCATCCTCTTTGACCTCTCTGCAATCCTTGATACTGACAGTTACCCTCTTCTCCTTCACACTTTTCTCTTTCTAGGTTTTCTGTATACCACTCTCTCCTCATTTTCCTTCTACATAGATAATCATCCTTTCTCAGTCTCCTTTGCTGGATCTTCTTCTAGATCATTCTCACTAACTGTGGATGTTCCACAGGACTCTCTCCTGGTCCCTCATCTCTTCTCCCTCTATACTGCTTTTCTTGGCTACCTCATCGGTTCCCATGGATTCAATTATAAAGCCTGTGTTGATGATTTTTCAAGTCTACCTAATCTCTCTGCTGACCTCCAGACTCACATATCCAGCTGCTTATTGGAAATCTTGAGCTGTGTGTTTCATAGACATCTAAAACTGAACATGTCCAAAACAGAACTCATCATCTTTTCCCCCAGTCCTCCTCTTTTCTTAACTTCCTGATTACTGTTGAGGATGCCATCATCCTTCCATTCACCCAGGTTTGCCACCTTGGTATTTTCCTTGAGTCCCCACCATTTCTCATCCCTTACATCCAATTTCTTGCCAAGACCTATTAATTTCATTGCGACAGCATCTCTCCAAAACACCCCCTTCTCTTCTCTGACACTGCCACCACCCTGGTTCAGTATCTCCCTGGTGCATTTCCTTTTGGTTGCACTATCACAACAGCCTATTGATTGGTTGGCCTGTCACAAGTCTCCCCACTCCAGACCATTCTCCACTCAGCCAGCAGTGATTTTCCTAAAGCACCCGCCAATCTAACCATGTCCTTGCTTCACTTAATAAACTCAGGTGGCTTCCTGGCTCCCCATCATCTTCTCCATTTGGTGTTCAAAGTCTCCATAATCTTACCCACCTTTGTAGTCCTTTTCAACCTTGACATCTCCCCCCACTCATGCTCTTTGACCCAGTGACCCTGACCTCCTTTCTTTGCCTAAACAAGATGCTCCATCTCTTGAGCCCCATCATTTTTCCTGACGTGCACGCCTTTCTCTCCACCTCTTGGCTTCTCTAGCTTCGTCACATTGCAGCTAAAATCTCGCCTTCCAAAGGAAACCATTCCCAATCTATTTTGTATTCATATTCTATTCCATGTATTCTTTTCTGTAGATCAGAGGTAGCTGATGGAGCAGTGGGCTTGGAGTCGGTAAGGTGTGAGTTCACATATGGCCTTAGACACATGTTAGCCCCAGTGTCCTCAACTACAACATGAGTATGACAATAATAGCAGCACCTACTGTTGTCGGAGGGATGAAATGAGATATTTTCTTTAAAAAGGCACTTAGTACAGTGTCCCACACATAGTAAATTAATAAATTCACATTAACAAATTCTTGTTCCCTTATCCACCCATCTTTTACTTCTGCTGGCAGATTGATTCTAGTCTAGAAAAGAGGAAGAGAGGATGAAATTTATTATTCTTCATAACCAAGATGCATGAGAAGAGTATATGAACATGGAGGAGGGGTGGGACAATAGGCTGTTTTGAGAAGGGAATAGATACAAGGAAACAAACTTCCTGAGCCTGAAGGAGGAATTAAAAAGGGCAGAAAAAGAAATTCAAAGGACTAGAAAGTAAAGTAAATTTATCCATCGAGGAATGGCTGAAGAAATTGTGAAATGTCAATATAATGGAATATTACTGTAACAAAAAATGACAAAATACACCCTTTCAATGAATCCTTGGCGGTATTAATTGATGTAGAATGAAGTGGATAGAAAGAAGAGAACAATTTATACATGATAACTTCAGTGTAAAGAAAAACAATTTTGAACAACTTAAGCATTCTCATCAAAGCAATGGCCAACTGTATCTCCAGAGGACCTATGATGAAGCATGTCAACTACTTCCTTACAAAAATGATAGGTCCAAAGTGAAGACATGAGGGAAGGTTGGTTGTAAGGAAGAGAGATGGGAGCAATAGTGAAACTCCCAAAAGATGAAAAAAGCCATTGAAACTTCTTTTAAAGGCACAGAAGAAAACCATAGGAGATAGAGAAAGAGATAGAGACAAGCAGGATAGCTTCAAGAATTTGGTATATGTGTTGAAAAAGGCAAATAGTATGGAATGAAGATGCAGGATTTCAAATACATTCCTTTTTATATTCTTCTAAGTCTCAAAATGCACATTATTTTTTCAGTGTTATGTTCAGGAAAAATAGAAACTCCAAAAAAAAAATTCAAAAGGAGAAAGGAAAACTTTTGTAAATAACAGATACCACAATCTGGGCTAGGTGATAAATTTGGATTGAATGAAGCTCAAATGAGAAGTTGCTGAGTGATGATGGCAGAAGGCTACTTGAGAAACAGCACTGAGGAGCAAGGAGGATTCCAGCTGCTCCACTCCTAACCAATGAGTCTGGGGTATGACTAAGGAGCAACTACTCCTGGAAAGAATGACCACGGAAATAATGTCATTGGGGATCTCAATGAGTACAAGAGATGGAAGAAGTGAAAAGTGAGGACTGTTGAGATGAAGTAGGCTTATTAATTATGGAACAGGTATTCCAGAGGGCACAGTGCAAGGTCTAGAGTGGGGCATTATGGGGAGGGGAGGGGAAGGTTAAGAGGAATGGGAATGAGGGAGCAGACTTAGAGAGCTGGGGAGTGAAGTTTATGCTTTGGCAACCTAGAGTTGGGATCACAGGAATGGAGAGAATAGGGAACATGCTAACCATTGGGAAATACATCCAGGCAGAGTATCAGTAAGACAGGTGGTTCAAAGGTGTCCACAAGCCCTCTTATGCCTGATCTATCTACTTCTGTGACCAGGCCTCTGAAAAATCCTCTTTAAGACAGTATTATGTTTCTATATTTGAGTCTGCTGTATCCTGGGCAAGCTTGGGGGGCAAGCCTGTGCTGTTGTGGCCCTCCAGGTACCTAGAAACCTAGCTTGCAGATGGGAGAAGATATGTCTTAGGCTTGAGTTGAATTTTAGCAGGAACTAGGGATTCTGTGGGGGTGGAGGTAAAGAGAGAGGGAGGATCTGTCATGGGGGATAGACTATCATGTATGAGAAAGAACATGAAGGCTGAGGAGTATGGCTGACTTAAAGGGTACATGAAAGGGTATGATAAGGAACAAGGCCATAAAGGACCTAAAATGACAAAGGACTTGATGTTTAAATCTGAGAGGTACGAGAACACTACCAGAATTTAGTAAGCAGGGTCATAACATCAAGAGATCTGTGCTTTAAGAAAATCATTTTGGGAAACTCACTTTGTAGAGAATGGATTGGACACGAGAGACACTTGAGGCAGAGGGAGCAATTAAGTGGCTCTTGGAATTGTAGAGAGTAGAAGCAATGATCCAGACTTGAGGCTATCCGATGATATTGTGGCTGATACTTGGCAATTGATGAGCTCTAGGGGTTAGGGAGAGTAAAGACTTGACAATGAAGAGGCTGTGAATCTGGGAGTCTGGAAGGATCCTGGTGACATTCAGAAGAGGCTGAGTGTAAGTAGGTGAGAGGGAGACAGAGTTGGAGACACATTATTACTTCCCATGTGCCAAGCACAGTGACGGGGGTGGAGGGGGGTACATGGACAAAAATTAAGACAGTCATAGGGAAGCCAACACATATCAGGGGAGTGATGATGGCCATAGAGGAATGTTAAGAGCTGACATCAATTTGATCATTGTTCTGAGGAGAGTTTGGGGTAAAGATCATGACTTCTGCTGTGGACATGTTATTAGACATTATTTTGTATTGTACTTATTCATACCATATCCTGGGCCCACGCCAAGAATTCTTTCAATTCTCTTTTGTCTGGGTCGAACTTTAAGCCATTTTCATTCCAATACTTTGAATGCTTTCTGACCCTTGTCTTTTTTTAAAAAAAAAATATTTATTTTTAGTTTGCAACATTCAGTTCCATAAGTTTTAAGTTTCCTCCCCCTCATTTCCCTCCCCCTCCCCAAGATGGCCTGCAATCTGATATAGGTTCTACACATGCATTCTTATTAAACATATTTTCACATTAGCCATGTTGTAAAGAAGAAATATAACATATGGGAGGAACCATGAGAAAGAAATCAACAAAACAAAAAAAGAGAGCACATGGTATGTGCTGATCTGCATTCAGACTCTATATTTCCTTGTCTGGGTGTGGATGTCATTTTCCATCATGAGTCTTTTAGATCATTGCATTGCTGAGAAGAACTAAGTCTATCAAAGCCAGACATTCCATAATGTGGCTGTTACTATGTACAATATTCTCCTGGTTCTGTTCACTTCCCTCAGCATCAGTTCATATGTCTTTCCAGTTTCTTTCTTAAGTCTGCCTGCTCATCATTTCTTATAGCACAGTAGTATTCTATTACATTCATATACCACAACTTGTTCAGTCATTCATCAATGGAGGGGCATCCCCTCAATGTTCAGTTCTTGGCTACCACAAAAACAGCTGCTATAAATATTTTTGCACATGTGGGTCCTTTCCTCATTTTTATGATCTCTTTGGGATATAGCCCTAGCTGGGGTATTGCTGGGTCAAAGAGTATGCACATTTTATAGCCCTTTGGGCACAGTTCCAAATTGCTCTTCAGAATGGTTGGATCAGTTCACACTTCCACCAACAATTCAGTAGTCTTCCAATTTTCCCACATCTTCTCGAGCATTTATAATTTTCCTGTCTTGTTATGTCAGCCAATCTGATTGATGTGATATGGCACCTAAGAGTTGTTTTAATTTGAATTTCTTTAATCAATTGTGATTTAAAACATATTTTCATATGACTATAGATAAATTTAATTTCTTCCTCTGAAAACTACCTGTTCATAACCTTTGACAATTTATCTATTGAAGAATGACTTGTATTCTTATAAATTTGACTCAGTTCTCTATATATTTTAGAAATGAACCCTTTGTAATAGACACTGCCTGTAAAAATTCTTTCCCAATTTTCTACTTCCCTCCTAATCTTGGTTGCATTGGCTTTGTTTGTGCAAAAAAAATTCAATTTAATATACTCAAAATTATCCATTTTGCATTTCATAATGTTTTCTAACTCTTGTATGACTATAAATTCCTTCATTCTCCATAAATCTTACAGGTAAGCTATTCCTTGCTCTCCTAATTTGCTTATACTATCAGCCTTTATATCGAAATCATGTATCCATTAAGACTTTATTTTGGTGTACTGACCCTTGTCTTTTTCAAGGTGCCAGTCAAAGGGAGAAGGGGATGTTAACCACAAATAACAATTATTTCTCTCTTTGTTTACTGAGAGCTAGTGACTTTTCAAGATGAAAAAATGAACCAAATGCTTGTTATAATGCTAATTAGGAATTTTAAAAATTTTAAAATAGCAAATTGCCAGAGCCAAAGATTTTCATCACAATAACTTACAAAAATATACTCTTAGATACATAAGCTTGATATTTGCTCCTTTGGAAAGAGTTTTCAAGGAAATGGAATCATGGATCTTTGAAAATGCTTGCATTTAAATAATAAATAAAATTTCCAAGTACCTCCATGCTTTCCCTTTAGCCCCATGGACAGAAGGGAGAATTTGTCAATCCCACCTGATTACAGGCTCATGAAGAATGACTCCTTAATTTACCAAAAGGAGTACTCAACTGTGGAAAAGAGGGTGCCTTGCCTGATCTGCTAATTTCCAAACATGGCTATCCATCTAGAAATGGGCCAAAGTATATGTATAGTGTGGCCCATGCCAAAATGATATGTGGCAGCACATCATGGAGTAAAATGGGCCTAGTGTCAGTGCAGCTCTAGTCTAAATAAGATCACAGCTCAGGAAAAAGTTCACTTCAGTAATTTACTAGCAGGTGGATTGAAGGTAAAGCTCCTTGAAAGTAATACCTCCTGTATCCTTGTTTTGTTCTAACCTTTCAAATAGGGCATTTCTCCCTCTCCCCCTCGTTCCTCTTTTACCTCACTATAAAGAACATGACAGCTCCTGAGTGCTAGGAATGAAACATGCTAGGAGTTTAAAACATCAATGAATGCCCACATCCCCACAAGGGAAAACAAGAAGTTGTATTCCCACTAGCTGAAAGAGCTAGTTCCCACTAGCTAGAAGAGTTGTCCTAGAGCCCAACTCAGGGTTCACAACTCAACATCCATTTGTTAAGAGCTGACCATCTGTGCAAGAGGCAGTTCTGGGCATTTGAAGAGAGAACTGGCCATGGAGTTATGAAGATCTATGTCCAGAAGATCTTGAAACCATAGTAGGCAGGTCATTTAACCTTTCAGTGCCCCAGGAAGCAAATTTTCATGACTAGAAGTTACAGATGAGTGGTTAAGGGAGTTTCCACATTGGGAGTTCCCCACACTGATGAAATCACAGATCTTGACCATCTGCTCTCTGCTCTCCTCCCCATTTGAAAGGTACTGTGCTAAGTTCTGGGGATAGAGAGAAAAAATGAGATAATTCTTGCCTTCAAGAAGCTTGCTAAATGCAATGGCAATCCTTAACACTGAAATGGGGAGCAGCACGATGGAAATGCCTCCATGATGTTTAAGGAATGCTGGAAAAGCTCCAACAATCCTGCCATACTCCCTGAAATTCCACTATTTTAGATGAATTTCCTTGAGGTGAAGATATTATGTCCCCAGAAGACTCATGGCTAAATGGATATACCTCTAGGGAGGAATAATATATTAATATAATATCTGCCATTAGCACCTTTTGCAGGAATTAATTTATCATATTTCCCACTATAGGACATTTTCATTAACATAGGAACCTAGGAAAATTAATGTATCATATTACCCACAATGGGAGGTTTTAGTGAACTTAGGAACCTAGGGGAATAGGTTAGATAACCTTTAGGAAGTGGGGACACATAGAATATAGGATGCCAAATCTAAATGGAGCCCTGCAGCACAGAGATTTATTTTTTTATTATGAACCTGACAAACTTCCAACAGCAATACAAATGAGGGCTATACACAAAACTCTAAACTTTTTTTGTGTACATTAAAAATAATTGTTTGGCCTTCTCTTTTGAAGAGAACCAGTGACATCACAAGCTGATATCTTGCCTTGCCTGTCAATTGGGTTTAAGTGAGGCAGAGTAGTACAGATTTGTCAACCTCATTCTCTCTGCTAGTCATCGAAGTCCCGTGACAAGACAAAGGTCAAGATGAGTGGTGACAATCCAGGATGCAGTGGAGGACCTTGGTGTCTGATGTCTCACCAAGCTCTAAATGCTTCATAGCCCTTGCTTCAGTCTCCTTTGTGGCCATTGGAGCAAACTATTCTCATCCACTTATTCCACAGGGAACAATCCTCACATGCTTGGGGCAGACATCCCTTATGTCACTGATGACTTTGAGGCTTGTTAGATATCCTCAAGCTGGTATTAGCTCATCTACCCAGATGGTTTTTACCATTTTATGACTGCTGTGCATGCTACAGCTTCCTGAAGCCACAGGTGAGAGCTGGGTGACCAGTTGGACACCAAAAGCAGAACAGCCCTGGCTCAGCAAGCCCTCACATCAGAGGTGTTAGTGCTCCCTCAACACCCCAGATACCCCCCAAAATATACATCAAAACACATATTACATTTAACATAATAGGAACAAAATTGCACTGCTTATCTGTGTCCCCTTCTGAACTTTCTTGTGCTCTCTTCAGTATATTTTAAGAAGATATTATATTATCTCTCCTGTTTCTTTTTTTTTGGCATCACTCACTGGCCAGTGCTACTTGCTTAGCCTGTTCCCAAACAGAAGCCTTTCCTTGTAATGTGTAGTTGAACAGTACACACTCACACATTGGCCACATCTGAAAATGCATGTCTCTTTCTGCACCCTTAATCCTTCACCTTCTGGCCAAAAGGTATGAGGCATGCTTCCCATCGGTCTTCTGGACTTGTAGTTGACCATTTCGTTAATCAGAGTTTTTAGCTCTTTCAGAATTGTTTTCTTTTATATTTTTATAGTCATTGCATAAATTGCTCTCCAGGTTTTGCCCACTTCACTCGTCATCTGTTCATATGAGTCTTCCCAGGTTTCTCTTAATCCATCGGTTTTGTTACTTCTTAAAAGATAATTCTATTCTATTACATTCGTACGCCATAATTTGCTTACTTTCTCCAAGTCATGGGCACCATCTTTGTTTCCCTCTGCTTTCATTTCATTGGGATATATGTCTAGTAGGGGTATCACAGTGTCAAAGGATATGCACAGTGTAGTGACTTCTGCAATACCTTTTTGACTGCTTTCTACAATGGTTTTACCACTTGTCATTTCTACCAGCTGTGCGTTGGTGTACCTGCCCTTTCATAGCCCTTCTCAAAATTGCCATTTTCCGTTTTTCTCATCTTTGTCAACTTGATGGGCATAAAATCAAACCTCTGAGTTCTCTAATTTGCATTATTCTTATTACCAATTGATCAATAAACCAATTTGATCAAAAAATTGATCAAATAAATAAATTTATTAAGTACCTACTATGTGCCAAATGCTTTGCTGAGCACTGGAGATACGAAGAAAAGGAAAAAAATAGTCCTTCTCTTCAAGGAGTCTATATTCTAATGGGGGAAAATAGCATTTATAAATCAGTACAGACAAGATAAAATGCAGAAGAAATGAGAGGAAGCTTTAGAGAGAGATACTAGCAGCTATGGGACCTATGGGACCTCCTGGAAGAGGTGACCCTTGAGTTGACCTTCCAAGGAAATCAAGGAGTATATTTCAGACCCAGGGTTTGATGGGAAGCCAGTGCAAAGGCGTAGAGATGAGGTACCTTGTCTGAAGAGGCCAGGATAGTTGAATTGCAGAGTACATAAAAGAATGTAATGTGTTAAATGGCAAGAATAGTAGGAAGAGGCCAGGCACAAAGAACCAGTAGAGAGCCTGATATTTTATCCTAGAGGTAATATAGATCCATTAGAGTTTAATGAATAGGAGGGTGACATGGTTGGGCTTTAGGAAAATCACTGTGGCAGCTGAGTGGAGGTTATATTGGAGTGGGGAGACAATTCTTTGCTATAATTCATGGAAATTTTACTGAGGGTCTGAACTAAATAGGAAAGTGATTGTGTGACAGGAAAGTGGAGGATATATAAGAGAAACTTTTAGAAAAAGAAATTGTATGATTTGGTAATTGATTGCCTAACCAAGGTAAATGAGAGAGGAGTCTAAGATGACATCAAGGCAGCAAATCTGGGTAACTGGATATAATTAGTGATATCTTCAACAGTGGACAGCTAAGTAGTACAGTAAATAAAACACCAGGCCTGGAGTCAGGAATACTCATCTTCCTGAGTTCAAATCTGACCTCAGACACTTCCTACCTATGTGACCCTGGACAAGTCACTTCACTCTGTTTGCCTTGGTTTCCACATCTGTAAAATGAGCTAGAGAAGAAAGCGGCATACCACTCCAGTATGGCCAAGAAAACCTCAAATGGGGTCATGGAGAGTTAGTCATGACAGAAGAACAAGAACAAACCCTCAATAACGGTAGACAAATACAGAAGAAGTTGAGATATGTTTGGCATATTCAGCTGGAAATAGGCAACTGTTGATGTGGGATTGGAGCTTGAGTTATACTAGAGTACGGTAAATAGATCTGAGAACAGTCTTCAGAGAGATGAAGTGAGCACATGAGAGTTGGTGAGATTACCAAGTAAAATAAAAGAGAGAAAATAGAAGAGGGTCTATAATGGAGCCTTAGAGGACACCCTTGGGGGTGAGGATAGGGTGATATGAACGAAAATCCAGCTAAAGAATCTGAGGAGTACTAGTCATGTAGGTAGGAAGAAAACTAAGAAAATTGAGAGGCATAACAAGAGAGGACAACCTGTAGAAGGAGAAGGCAGTAAATGTCATGAAAGTGATCAAGGAAGGGCATCGAGGAAGGGAATTGAAAAAGTCATTAGATTTGCCAGTTAGGAGATCATCGGTAACTTTGGTTGGAAGCCAGATTTTTAGAGAGTTTAGAAGAAAGTAAAAGAAGAAGGTGGAGTCACTAATTGTAAACCCCTTTTTTTCCAAAAATTTAGTCATGAAAGGGAGGAGAGAGGACAATAGCTGGACAGTGTAGTAGAGCAAATGGTTTTTCTAAAAGAATTGCAGAATACCCTTTGCCCTATCAACACCACTGCTAGGTCTGTATCCCACAAGAGATAAATAACCAAAAGGAAAAAAGACTTATTTATACAAAAATATTGATAGCAGCTCTTTTCTGGGCGTAAAGAATTGGAAATTGAGGGCATGTCCATCAACTGGGTAATGGTTGAACAAATTCTGGGATGTGATTATAGTAGAATACTATTGTACTACTATAAGAAATGATGAGCAGGATGCTCTCAGAAAATCTCAAAAAGACTTACATGAGCTGATACAAAGTGAAATGTACTGTGTACAAAGTATCAGCAATACTGTGCAATGATCAGCTGCAAATGACTTAGCTATTCTCAGTGGTACAATGATCCAGGACAGCTCTGAAGGACTTATAATGAAAAATGCTATCCATCCCCAGAGAAAGAACTGATGGTGTCTGAATACAGACTGAAGCAGACTTAAAAAAAACATAAAAATTAAAGGAATTACAGAGACATGGATGTGTTTGTAGGCTCCAAGGAAACAGTCAGTAAATATGGAGAGAAAAAACATTAGAAAATGTGGATGCTAGAAGGGGCAATATGCTAGAGTAGATGGCAAGGGGTGAGATCAAGGATGCCTGGAAAGGATTTGTCTTTGTCAAGAAGGAACACTTTGTCAGACAGTAGGGGCATGGGCAGACATCTGATTGAAAGGTGATGAGGAAGAGGGGAGAATGACTTTGGGTTTTTTGGTGAAGTATGAGTTGAGGTTTTCAGCTGAGAGGATGAGGAAGGGAGTAGTGAGAGAGGCATGAAAAGAGAAGAAGAGGCTTGGATTAGCTGCTGTGGTGAGTGGGAGAGAGAGAGCTAATGAGAGGAGTGGTGGAATTGCTGTACTGTAATGAGAACTTCATTGAAACAAGTTTGCATAAAGTTGTAATGGACCCAGTGAACATAGTTTCATGATTTCTTCCAGTTCCATTCAGAAGTAATTGAGTAGGAATAGACACAGTTGGTGTCTACCAAGGCATGCTTGGGGGTAGACTGAGGGAACAAGGAGAGTGTAGAGTTGCACTACTTCCCCAAGAGCTCAAAACATGGAAGGAAAGAAAGCATAACCAGAATGGCTTTGAGGGTCTTGAGACAGAGGGAAAGAAGATTTAAAAATCATGGTTATCACAGAGAGTCAGCTTCACATGAGTGAGCCATTGGAAAAATAGTTAAAAAATAATAGTTACATAAAAGAATAGTTCTTGAATGTGGAAGTAGAATGCTTGTGGGTGATGGCAAGATCAAGTGCACAACCAAGCCATTATATAATTGAGATGTAGTGGAGTAGTAGGTCAAGGAGTGGGGAAGGGGGTATTTGAAGGAGCATTAATCTGTAAGATGGAGGGTCAGTAGGTGATAGTTACCATAGTTTTCATTGAATGGTAAATTTGGATTGAATGGACCTCGGAGGAGGAGAGGTACTGAGTGATGGCAGTAGAGAGAGTCCAAAGAGTCAAATTTGGACTCCTCTCCCCCTGACCAGTGAATAAGGGAATACAACTACAAGTGTAATCAGTACTGGAAAGGGGGGCAAAGAATTCCATGTCATCGAGAGAAAGCCAGATCTCAGGAAGTGCTAGAATATGGAAGGAGTGAGATAGGAAGAGAGCAATTTGGCATGAAGTCTGTTGGTTGTAGAATACCATCTCAGTTATCAGAAGGGGTGGGCAGATTTCGAAGCTATGTGTGTATGTGTGTGAAAGAGAGAGAGAGAGAGAGAGAGAGAGAGAGAGAGAGAGAGAGAGAGAGAGAGAGAGAGAGAAAGAGAGAGAGAAAGAGAGAGAGAGAAAGAGAGAGACACACAGAGAGAGAGAGAGAGAGAGAGAATGGGACAGTAAGCAGCTGAGGTGGGTAGGGGAGAAGGTTGTGCACTTCAATAGCCAAGGTCAGTAGTGAAGAGAGGGAGAGAGCAAGAGGAATGGGGAGGGGTGAGGAGCGTATCAGCCACTGGGGAATGAGTGCAGACTATTAGTGTGATCCACTGATGAAGAAAGGCAGGCTACTGGCAGGGCCTCGGTTGATGAGAAGGGCCTTGGTTGATACCTCCACACCCCAGTTATCAACACGATACACCATTGATTGAGTTGCCAAGTTACAGTGAATTGAGTTCCAGGCAATTGGGAATCTCTTGAGCCAGTTGGGAAACCTAGCAAAGAAAGAAGTTGTTTGTGCCTGTCTGGAGACTAGTGAGGAGGTGGGAGGAAATGATTACTAAGGATTTGGGAACTTTTTTTCATATGGTAGTTAATAGCTTGCATTTCTTCTCTTGAGAACTGTCTGTTCCTGTTCCTTGACTGTTTATCTCCTTGGAGAATGGTTCTCATTTTCTTTTCTTCCTTGAATAGTGGACCTTTAGCAGAGAAGCACAGGTCTTTAGACAGCTAGTTTCTAGCGTGTGGGAATTTGGCACCAGTGGACAAAGGAACATGGGAAGAGAAGAAAATGGGGAAGCTAGAACATGAAATATAATGTTCTCATTCTGTCCAGGGCCTACTCTGGGTATGGGAAGATATCTGGAACAGATAAGAATGCAATTATGAATACAAATCAGTTCCCAAAGTTGGTCCTTCATTCTTGAAGAAGACCATGACATCAGGAAGTTGATCCCATGACTTGGAAGTGAATTGGATTTAAATGAGGCAGGGCTGTGCAAAGTCACCAGCCTCACTTTCTCCTCTGGAGCCATCTGAGTCCAATGGCCAGATATAGATCAAGGCAACTGGAGATGGCTCCCAAAGTTCAGGAAAGCCAAGAGCCAAGATCTTTCCATTAGGCTGGTTTGGCTTATCCCTTTGTGCCCGCATCCAAGATGGGTGGCCTTTCTGCAAAGCTAAGGAAGTTTACCTGTGATTCTGAGTGAAGACAGCAGAGGAACTGACATTCAGAATTCTTAACTAGGCCCAATTCTCTTGGTTTATTATTCTGCAAGGAAAGTAGTTGCACATCATTGAGGACCTAATGAAGCAACATGGGGAGAAAAGTCTCAATTTGGTGAGAATGTGTCACATTCATCCTCATCAAAATACAGCCAGTACTCACTGGATTGCCTTTGCAGCCTGTGCTCAGTATATGGGGGCACTTTGGCCAGCTTCCTTAGACTGGAAACTTAATGGAGTAAAAGTTTTTGAAAACCAGTCATGTCTGATCACTTCCCTTTCCCTCTGTATGCTTTGCCCCATTTCCCTGACCTTGAATGTCTCAGTCAGATGATGACTTTAAACTTGGGAAGTAATCATGCCTCCCTGCAGGGTCTTACCAGTTTTCTTGGTGCTGTCAACCTTTTCTATGCAAGATGAAATACAATCTGGGATGGTGATATCTTCAGCACTGGGGCCTTGCTGTTGCAGCATACACACAGTGAGCCTGCACCAGCAATCTTGCTGAGTCTTTGTCCTGGAGTCCCTATTTCAGGCACCCAAATATCTCTGGATGAGATCCAAGGTCTACCCATGCTCAGTTGAATTTCACATAGTTCTCATAACAATAACAAGATTCCTGGAGTTCTCTGATATAGACACATTGGAACTCTTCTTGCTTCCATTTTTATTGCCTCCCCATAATCCAGTAGGGGCTAACCTAATTTGGAGCTGAACCAACTGAAGGCCAGTGGGATTAACCAGAGTGCCAGAATGTCCACCTAACTAGGGGGATGAAGCCAACGTTGCTAGTCACTGTTCTGAGTTGTATCTACCTGGGCTCTGATTTTCATTCTGAAGATGTCCTCTGTCAAGTCCATCTGCTCCCCATGTTTAAACAGCCCTAACTTGAACAGAGTGAGTGATATTAATGTGTGTAGCCCCCCTGCCCTTCTATGGTGAATGTGCATGGTAAATATCATGCAGTCAGCAGGTACTGATAATAACCACTTCAAACTGTCTGGGCATCTTTGAGTCTTCTACTAAATAACTTAGGGTATCATCAAAAAAACATATGTTCCTCTCCTGCTCAAGAAACTTCACTGTTCCCTATTGTCCTTAGGATCCAAAGAAAACTCATGTGTCTGGCATTGATAACCCTTCGTTTTCCGGCTCCAGCCTGGCTTTCCTAGTGGGTCCCTTGGACTCTGTGGTCCAACCAAACTGGCCTCCTTATCATGTCTTACTCACCACATTCCACCCTCAACCTTCATACCTTTGTAGCCTGGAATACTTTCCTTCCCCACCTTCCCCTCTTCTAATCCCTGAATCCATTCAAAGCTTGGCCAAAGCACTAGTTCATTGGTTAGTGTTTTCATGTACAATCCCCTTGGAGTTGTTTTTATTTATTTCTCTGAGCATCCACAGTGCTTCCCCCCAACAGACTGTAGACTCCTTGAACCCCAGGACTGTTCATTTGGGGGGTTATATTCCCCAAACCTGGCACAGTGCTTCCCCCCTTGTGCTATATGGTAAATGCTTGAGGAATTAAGAATTGGCTCCTCTCTGTCCTTCCTTAGTGATGGGCACAGTGAATACCCAGAAGTGTCTGGGTTTTGCTCTGTTGTCTGTCTGGCATTGGGATGCTCTTGAGTCTTGTGATAGAAGAGCTCAGTTATCATTACTGCCAGGGTGCTTTGAACCACCCAGGGAAAGCATCTATTTAGTGTGGCCTGTCTGGCAACTAGATTGGCACCCTACATGAGGTGCTGGTTCATCTAGTGGGTCAGTGACCCCTTGCTTTCTACCTCCTCTCCAAATAGAGATAGTCATGGACTACATCTCCTCCCAGGGTCAACTCCACTGCCCCTGGCATAGTGCCATGCAAACTTAGGAGCACTGAATAGTAATGAAGAAATATCAGAATTAGAACATACAAGTGTGAGATGATATTCAAATGCCCTCCCACTTCCTGGTCTCACCCTTCATTGAATCTCCATGAAGCTGCTCTTTAGCAATCTGCCCTTTGCCCTTTTCTCCCTACCCTGGCCTCCCATTACTCTTAAGTGTTAGCTTCATGTGCAATTATAGCAGCTCTGAGCTGGAAAGGATTGCCAAAGCCACCCAGTGTCACCAGTCCCAGGGCAAGAAACTCCTCTAAGAGATGGAGAAATGGACAAGCTCCTTACATGTTCCTTATATGCCAGGCCTGTGTGAAGACACAATCGCTCCTCTCTGGGAGCTGACCTTCTAACAGGAGATCCTTGTGCAGATGTAAGTGCAGAGTGGCCCCAACATCTTGGTGCAGCTGGAAGTGGTAACAAGTTGAATAACTTTAAACTTCTCTAAGACTTTTGGGGACATGAAGCTGATTTCCTAGGGCAGCACTGTCAGGTATGGGGAGATCAGTAAAGGTTTCCTACAGAACATGGTGCTTGAGCTGAGTCTGGAAGGAAACCAAGGATTCCAAGAGGCAGAGAAGGGGAGGGGATACATTATCAGGCATGGGCAATGTCCAATGCAAAGGCATAGAGACGGGAGATGGAATACGATGTGAGCAGAACATCAATGGCTCCAGTTTGGTTGGGCAGTAGAGAGAGTGTGTGTTGGTGGGGGGAGGGATTAAAGAGGGAACAGGTATGTCAACTGATGGAAAGAATGCTCTATAATTTTAATCTGAAATAAAATTTTTCATCCTATTTTTATTTTGACTTGGATAAAAAAAAATGTGCATTGCTGGTTGACTCTGCTTGGTCCTTTGAGGTTTTCTCAAATTATGGTCCATATGGTGCTAATACCTGAGACTGCTGAAAAGGACATCATTTGGGAGCTTATTATTTCCTGAGGCAAGCTATTCCAAATGTATGTGTACTGTGCCGTTTGCTATGATGCTTCCTTCCTCTTGGGTTAGACTTGAGACTGTTAGCAGAGACTGGTCAATCCACTTGTTGAAAAAGTCAGTGGGGCTTCCTTTCCTGCATGGGTTGGACTAGATGGTTGGGTCTCAGGTAAGGTCCCTTCCAGTCTTTGAATTGCATGATTACCTGATTTTGTGGAAGTCAGAGACTGTGAATTACCCTACTACTGCATCTGCTATTGCACATCACATCGCAACAGTAACTAGGGGACTTGGCCCAGTCTTCTCAGAATGTGCCAGGGCCCCATGGAGATCAGAAGGGGAGAGAGTCCTAGCTATCTTGCTCATAGCACTATTCCTTTCATACAGTAGGTGTCCAAAAAATACCTGTGGGAATAAAAGTGCAGCTCTTGGTATGTAGTGCTGAACGCTGCAAGAACAAGTGCCTAAGCATATGAAGATAAATTCTAACAGATAGCCATTTAAAAAAAAAAAAAACTGGCTTGGGAGGATGTCTTCATTGGCTCACTGGGACTTATGTTTAACCATGATTAGTTTTAATGATTAATTGCAAGGTAGCCAAGATACTTTGTACTGGATGTAAATGAGAGCTCTTTTGGAAGGCCTGAGGCCATAATGGCTGAATAAAGACACTCTATTAGAAATGCAAATTTCAAAGAAACAATTTGGAACTCAATTTAAAAGCTTCAGTTAAAACCATTATATGGACATGGCATTGCTTTGAAATGGTTCAAATTCCAAATCAGAATCTCTCCAAAGACCTGGGTTATTTGCCTACAAGGTATTCTGCCCTGGGCACAGTTTTCCCTCAGGAAGGAGGGATAAAGAAAATACCCAATGACTCTGGAGACACAACTGGGAATCATGGGACTTTCCTCCAGCCTGCTTTGTTGTTTAGTCTTTTGCTAGAGTGTGATTGATTTCTCTTTCCCTAACAGGAGCATGCAACAAGTTCTCAGGTCATTGTTTGGCTGATGCTTTCAGACTTGGTAATCAAAGGGCTCATGTGCACAGCATGATTTTCTAAAGTGTCACCAGATGACAGCCTCATAAAACTGAGCAAACGGAAGAAAAGTGCCCCATACCAAACTGTCCCCTGATGGAAATGAGCATTTTGGGGAAAAGTTTCTGATAAATGACTAACACTTCTTCATAACATTCTACCCTTCTCCTTAACTCATTTTGAAAGCATTTACTGCTCCTTTCAAAAAAATCTAGGATTGAGAACAGATGAAGCTTGATCCAGTAATTCTGATAAGTCATCATAGACAAGATAAGAAACATGGTCTACACTTATTTTGGCCTGCTCCAAAGTTGATCTTGACTTGAAGGTAGAGATTCTTCTGGTGCTAACACCCTGAGGGACTTTGCTTACACATAACCAGGGCAGTCACACAACTGATGTCAGCCAATGAGCTTTTCAATCAGTAACATGATATTGACATGGATGTAGAGTGCCCTGACTGGAAAGCTTTGTGCTTTGATAGCTGAAGTCAACCACCATCTATTAAGAAGCATTGATCTTCATGACATGACTTCTCTACTTTTATGTTTTCAGGGCCCCTGTATGATGAGAGCAGGTATCCTCACCCTCATTCAAGGATATTCTCTGGTCCAATCCAATAAGCATTTATGAAATACCTACTATGAACAAGATGTGAGGTGGGTGTTGGGAAAACACACACACATACACACACACACATACACACACACACACACACACACACATACACACACACCATTGGGTCCTGTCCTTAAGAACTTTACCTTCTTGGATGAAGGCAATTAGTTCTTACTGACTGAATGTTAGCAAAGCTTATGATGGCTTATATTTGTTACATATGTCAGCTGAGCATGCTACCCAATAGCTATGCGTTTTAAAACTCTCGTATCCTCCCTAGGCTTTAGTGCTCTCCTCTATAAAATATGAGGGTTGATCTTGTCATCAGAAGTAACCTATAGAGTTACTTTCAGATCTTAATTTTATAATGATGGGATTTTAGATGTAAAACTGGATGTGCCTTCAGGGGATGTGGAATCCAACTGCCAAATTTTGCAAAGGAGGAAACTGAGGCACAGGGAAGTTAAGTAATCTGTCTGTGGTTACACAGGTAGTAAGAGCAGAGCCCAGATGTGTACCTAGATGCTCTGACATCAAATCTAGGGCTCTTTCCCCTCCTCACAATTGTTGAGGAAGAAAAGAAGGTCAGCTTTACTTAGAGTGTGATGTAGTTGCTTTGAAAATTTAATATACTGCAAAACAGTTTATTTTCATTCTCTTATTTTCCCTTCCATTGCCCTTTTCCTATACTTTTTTTAAGGTAGAAGAGTCAACATCTTTTTTTTTTTTTTTAATAAATTTATTTAACTTTTTACATTCATTTTCACAAGATTTTGGGTTCCAAAATTTTCTCCCCATTTGTCCCCTCCCCCCTCCCCGATACACTGGGAGTGTATTCTAATTACCCATATCACCAATCTGCCCTCTCTTCTATCATCCCTCCCTTCCCTTACCCCACCTTCTCTTTTGTCCTGTAGGGCCAGATAACTTTCTATTCCCCATTACCTGTATTTATTATTTCCTAGTAGCAAGAACAATACTCAACAGTTGGTCCTAAAACTTTAAGTTCCAGATTCTCCCCATCCATCCCTCCCAACCCATTCCCTTTGGGAAGGCAGGCA